>JABUQX010031153.1:30000-47850 GCA_015478945.1 Trachelipus rathkii | reverse complement strand
ATATATTTATATATAATATAATTATATATAATATTATTATATATATATATTATATATTATATATTAATATATATTATAATATTAATAATATAATATATAATATATATATATATTATATATGATTATAAGTATATATTATATTATATATAATATATATATATATTCTTAATATATATATATATTATATAAGTATATATTAATTATATATATTATATATATATTAATATGATAATATAGTGATATCAAGAGATCTACTCCATGCATCCGATATCGTTAGGGTAATGAACAGTTATGAGATAATATATATATAATATAATTATTATATAATATTGGATGATAATCAGAACCTATGAGATGAAGTGAAATAGGAGACAGATGAAGAGAATAGTTCCAGATAGCTGGAATAGAATGAGTACCAGGGTGATATACATTAAATTATAAAAAAAAGGAGACACACGCTATATTAATTGTAAGCACTTAATTAGTGGTATCGCACGAAGGAGTTTTTAGTAAACATGCTAGAGAGCGTCATGGACGGAATAAGAGGGGAAATGCAAGATTTGCAGATGTTATTTGAAAGATGTTTTTTGGCAAGAGGACAGAAATTTTTTATGCAGTAGATATATATAGTATAGTATAGTACCCATAAGAGGGACTCTATATTTATACTTATATTTAATTATATATATATTATATATATATATATATATAATATAATATATATATACTATATATATATATATATATATATATTATATATATTAGATTTATATATATATATAAATATTACACTATATATATTAATATATATATATATAATATATATATATTATATAAATAATATAATATGTAAATATGATATAGTTATATATTATATAAATGTATAATTATATTGAATATTTAATAATATATATATATTATATTATTTATTATAATATTAATTATAATCTATATATATATTAATGATTGATAATTAATATATATTAAAAATATTAGATTATATATTAATTAGATATATAATATAATATATATTATATATTATATACATAATAATATATATATATATAATATTAATATAGTTATTATATATATATATATATATATATATATTTACCTCCAAATGCAGTCGTCGAAATTATTTAAAAAAGAATTAATATTTGAAAATAGCGCTCACCAAGCAAATTATGGGTGTACTTGACAAGGAATTTTGTAGAAGTAATATAGTTTAACTAAGGACCGTATTATCTTATGGGAATATAAAAAAACTAGGAGCGTTAGGTGTATAGTAAAGACACTAATAGATAGTTTTATACCATATATACATTACACGAGAGAAATTCTGCGCAACAACGCAGGAGCCTAGATGAGCTTTTAGCTTTCACCTATAATATATTAGGGAGCGATATTCACTCTCATCCATCTGATGTAGATCATGTAAAACCCACTACTATTTCCATCAATCGTATATGGTAATTTTGTTCAGATATCCGTGGTACTGTTATTTCAGTATTCCTCTTTGTTATTATCTCTGCACAATATCTATTAATTATATTATTCGAACATAGTGTGGTTAATCCGGGGACTGGAAAGAGCATTAGTTACATTTGATACAGTTTTCGGTGGAAGAGAGGGGAACTTCTTGGATTGATGTACGCAGATTAGGCAATACACTTCCTGATATGGGTATTTAACTTTTCACTTAATTCTATGAGACAAACATGCGTTGATTTGGTGGTGACTTGGAGAGCCACCTGAGCGGAAAAAATCATTTACTTGATGTTTATTTGCGTTAGCTAGTAACGCTCATTTTCTAAAACTAATCTATCACAATTTTTTCTATGTGACTTAATTACTCTCCAGACTCCTGTTTTCTGAAAGTGTGATTAATCTATGGACATTTAATTTTTTACACCCTTCCGGCTCAATAATTATACTGCCTATTAGAGAATTAGAAACCTACTGCTTATGCTGATATCAAGTGGTGCTCTATGCCCGTTGATGGTAGAGTGTGGGCATAACTTACTATAGAAGATAGTGGAGAACCCTACAGAGAGTATAAACTTCTCAGATATGGCTTTCCTTCTTAGTTAACCTGTAAGGACGGTAGACAATTTACGGCGTGCGGAAAGGCAGATATATCCTTGTACACCTGAGATTTTTCCTCTTTTCAATACACACACAGTGCCCTATATGCCGTGCGTATTGTGACGTCGAGAGAGAAATATACTAACGTGTAAGCTTTGCTTCATTTACGGGTCCTTCCCTCCCGCAGTAGTCTTCCCGAACTCACAACTGCCCCGCTTTGCCATCGTTTTGAATGCCGAAAAATCTTTGCTCAAAACCTTTGCTCTCTAAATCCACCTTGTAGCGAAATTCGATGCTATTTCCTCCTTTTTCCAACCCTCCAACAAGATTGCATTGCCTATCATTTTAATGTCCGTTTCTGAAGATGTTATTTCAGCTTTCTTCGAAGCTTTAACACTAACGAAGACATATCGGGTCCTAATGGTGATTCCTCCGTTGTTCTCAATAAATTTGTTGCTTCAAATCTTGCACTCTGACCTTTTTGGAAGCTTTTTTTGATTTGACTCCCTTTTCCTGCTGAAAACGCTTTGATCTTCCCGTTTTTTTCTAAAGTTCTTAATCTATCCTATACAGAAGATTGTAGACATCTCACTTTTTTCCAGTAATCTTATATCTGATCGCCACTGTGCTTTCTAGGAATCATCTAGTGATGATATTCATTATCTTCTGCTCTGAATTTGTCCTTGAGTCTTCTGGGCATATGAATAGGAACCGACAGGGCCCGCGGCCCCTGGCCAAAATCAGGCAAACCGGGGGTTTTTCTACGGGGTTAACTGTAAATTTTACACTAAATAATAGAGGGGTTAAAGAAACAAAATAAAAAATATATTTTAATTCATATTCCTTGTTATAAAATTTTTATAAGAGAATGCACAAATAAATATTATATTTAACATCAATTATTACTAACAATTTGAGAATATGTTTTAAGTTTTAAAAGCGTACTTAAAAATATTTATGGTTTATAGGTTACTGGTATCGTAATGACTGGTCAAAATGACAGACGATGTGAGAGAGATACGCGCATGGATTAGGAATTTCACTTTATTCTTCTACTTGAGAGTTCTCTTAGGTTAAGCCATTATCACAATAAACATTACAGAATATTCCTCGATACACTCAAAGACAAGAATACACGAGGAGAGAAGGAAAATAAATCATGATTGAGGTTTGACAGAGGATAAAGGGATAATAAATGATATATTAATACTAAAGGTGAGATAATAATCAATTCGATAGTATATTGTATTAAGGTGAAATTTATTCCAGAGAAGAGAATCTCATTATTCTTCGACTATTGTACTCATATTATTATTGACTCTACCATATAGATATCTATTTTAAAATTAAGATTTATTTAGTATCTCCTGACACCTATAATAGAGCTTTCAAGTTTAAAATTATTCACATAATGGTCCTACCTTATAAATATAGAATATAATCATAATTAAAAATAGACTAAGAATAACAAAAATAATGATTATAATAATTAATGATAATTAAATTAAATAATAAAAAAAATATTGAATATAAAATTAAATCAGTATGTTCACTGTCAGTTTTCATATATATTTTTCCTAATATATATATATATTAATAATAAATAAAATAATAATAATAAAAGAGATAAGAATTCTACGAGTGAAGAAAAGAGACTGCTAATGGAGAGGAAATAAAAGTATTTTTAAGCAATATTTTCACTTATATATACTATTATCACTCATACACTCTGCACTAATCAAAACCTAATTGTAATAACTATTAACATCCATACTATAATATAAATCAACACACTACGTCATCGAGCGCAGTGGCTAATTATATAGAGCGTTAGAGCAAAGTAAAGTATCAGCAAGAAAAATGAAGACAGGTTTCTGATCATACCCATTAGTCATACACTAGGTATAACAATGTACCGTAATAGTATAGTTCTCCGCTCCTAGAATTGAACAAGTATTATGAATCCTGAGAGAGAAGTATGACATATTTTTATATACATAACAAACTTAATCTTCCAGAAATCAATTATTTATTACTAAAAAATTTTTCATTTCGAAATCTAAAATTAAATTGAATTAAATTATAATAATAATTGCGCTTTATTTATATATTAATAAATTTATTTATTAAATTAAATTATATTTAATTATTTCATCCTAAAGTTATTTTAAGACTTTCAGTATGTTTTTGACTTACATTATTTTACTTAAATTGATTTAAGCTAACACCCTAGGCTCACCGGGCCCTCAGCCTTTACCGGCCCCGGCCCCCTGAGCTCCACGTGACGCCGGCCCCGGCCGGACCTCACAGACCCGGCCTAGGATATTCACTACCGGACTCACGGCGTTCCGGCCGCTGGGAGCCGACCGAGCTCCGCAGCCCAGGCGCGTCCTTACCGAACGGGCCAGTCCGGCCCCGGCGCCGCCGCGCGCGAGGCTCCGTTCCACCGCGACGCCGTGCACTCGTAGGACAGCTGGCGCTACGCACCCGCGATACCCGTACACTCACGCACCGCACCCAGCACCCGCGTTAACCCGCACCCGCACCCGCCATAGCCCTAGCTTATATACACCCAGACACTACTACTCATAGTCACCTCTATGCACCGCACCGCTAAATTTTCCTACACACCACAGAGGCTCCGTGCTATCACCGCTGCAGGCGATATGTAATTGAGGGTCTTGCTGATGTCGCGGGGTCTATATTGTATCTATATATGTACGTAGAAAATGAACCAACATCATACAAAGAGTCTGGATAACATACACGCATGGTATGAGGTGCATAAAATATTCTCTTTCTAGCTCTCTTTGATTCTGAGACTTTCTAATCTATGGTGGACTTTTTTTTTATATATTATGCATTTGTTATCATCAATATTACCGAGTTCTGATTGAAACATTGCTATATATGACACGTCTTAATTATATAGAAGGCCCATCTTATATTCACTTTCTCTTCTCAATAGAGAGTTCTTTAGAGAGTTTTGTAGGGATTTTTGTGTGGATCCTCACTAATGTATGATTCCTATCAACACAATCTCTGTATATCATACCATGATGTGCATTTCTAACAAAACAAGATCATCTATGGATATTCGGGTTATCATCGTCACTAGATTTCCAACTCCTAAATTTGGTTGTCGATGTTATCTTGTATGACCAAGAATTGAACTCACACTGTCATTTTACCATCTTCTTCTGACAGTGTGGGGAATGAATTAAGAGAGTTGTGATCCGTACCACAATCTCACGCGCAATATACAAAATACAAAACAAGGGGAGACAGACTGTACTGTAGACAAGCGTCAAAGACCGCGCGAGAGAGATTACTAGTGCTACGAAATTATACTTAATTAGATGGGAAGCAATGAAAATAACAGTAGGAGATCAATATTTAAATATGTCGCTTCCCAGAGAGAGAATCGTTTCTCTATGTATTTATTAAATTACTTTCTTTATCCACGTGCACACCAGATTAGTTATGACAGAACTAAACAATGAAGTCAGGCTCAATACCGGTCATAAACGGTACTACTATCATAAGCGATTTATGTTATCTGTGCTTTCATAAATTAGAGGTTTATTTAGGGACTCGACTGTTATACTTGTTCTCACTGCGTAGGAATTTATAGTTTTCTGAGAGGTATAGTCTACTTAATATTACTTCTCACTTACAGTAACAAGCGCTGCTTTCTACTTAGATCAAGATTACGTATTGGTAATCGCTTACTGGAGGGCATCTTCGCAGACGATAAAAATATAAATTATCCATTATACAATTGACCAACACACATTCACGTAGGGAATAATTACGGTCTCTCTCTATCTAATAATTAGTCACCTACGTTTCGAGGGACCATTGGTGATGGTGTAAATCGCTCTTTCATATAACAAATACCTATGTAGGGTGGTGTCAGCTTTTCTATACTATAATTACCATACTCTCAATAGCTTCTCTAAGGATTAACTTGAAGTTACTTATACATCTCAGACATAGCGCGGACTTAGCAACTATCTCACTATGTATAATCTGCATTTAATATTTCACAGTCGAAATTATTTACTACCACGTTCCGACTTATTTAATAAAATATACTGAGCGTGAGGCTCGCGCTAAACGAACACTACCACTCCTGAATGATCCCTTCCGCCGCCAGGGTCGCTAATTATTCTTTTCTCAAAAAGCTTACAATAAAGGGCTAAGGCGGATAGAACTAAAGAGACCTGAGCGGGCGTGGGTGTTGCAAGGTGCGCTTAGGTGCACTCTTTATTTCAGTTGCCGTGGCGATCAAGTACTCGTCCGAGAGATATACCTAAGAAATCTTCTAGTCTAGAGGTCTATACTTTCTACTACAATTAGTATTGGCTATACTAACTATGTATTCACAGCTTTGAAAATCTTGTAAATAAAAATCAACCTTTAATCCTAGTTTTATATTCCACTTCAGACAACAAAATCTCTGACTAATATTTTGAATCAGTGCAACACTCTCTCTATGAAAGGCCCTATTATAACATTCTGCCGAGACAACGAATTGTTTAGCGCATTTAATTAAACTGTCTGGAATTTTGGTTTTGGAGTGAGTACATTATTTTCATTATCACATAAAACTAAACAGTTTTCAATAATTTTTTTATTGATTATAATTATATTTACAGATTTATTTCAGTATTTTACATTTTAGCTCTATACTAAAAAGGTAGTACGTTTTTAATAAATTATAAATATTGATTAATATATTTATTATATTATAATTTTATTTAAATTCGTGAGTAAAGGGTACTGTGTGGATCGGGCGAATTTTTGAACTAACACATAAAAGGAGTAGATAGATGCGCCATTTAAAAACCATAAAAACTACAAGAATATATTACTATACTCATTAATAAAAATATAGGCATATAAGAGCTTGACCATTCTCGATATATCAACACAATTATTTCATATATTATGGTGGGAGTTTTATATCAAGAGACTATTTCAAAAGCTTTAGCGAGTAGAGAATTTGTTTTATTTCCTTGCAGTACTTGAGCTTAGTTTGTTAGGATCATTCATACAATTTAACTAAATGTTTTACTATGTACTTTTTAAGGGTTATTTATACTATTTGTTAATGCGAGTTAGGTAGAATCATATTTATAGTTTACTTTTAATTAACATTAAGTATCCATTATATACACTTTATTTACTAGCAATCAAAATTTCTGTAAGAAACCCAACGTACTCCTTAGAAACACTGATGTTCTGATGGCAAAGAGGATATTGTAATGCAATTAGAAGTAAAGTGATATTATATTGTAATCCATATTAACTGATATTATCCAAAATGACACTTAGTAAATTTAGAATAGGAGGATGACGAGACAGGTGAAATAAATGAATTTTTGAGCCGGTGGGCATATTTTTATCAAATCTATTTATGATTTCATACATCTACGAGTACAGCCCATCGCCAGACCCACCAGTTATACATACACATAGGAGATGACATTGAGAGAGAGACACTTAGCTGTGCGTGATGGAACTACTAGTTGCAATGGAGCACAATTATCACTGGGCTCATCTATTGACGTTGAGATCTAGCCACATTTAATTAAGTTTTAATTTAATTTAGCTTTTTATAACCTTAGAAAGTACAGTCACACGACTTTTTGGCCGGGTTTTTTGGGACTGATGGTAAATAAATTATAATAACCATATTAAATGTTACTGTTAAGCTGGAGTAGTTTTTATTATATGATATTATATTATAAATATATTATATATATATATATAATATATAATATATATATTATATAATAATAGTATATATATATATATATATATATATATATATTATATATATATAATAATATATTATATATATATATATATATAATAATATATATATGTATATATATATATATATATATAATATATAATATATATATATATATATATATATATATATATATATATAATATATATAGTATATATATATATATATATATATATATATAATATATATAGTATATATATACCTTCTACCTTCTCAACCCCTGAACACCAGGGGGCCTACGTGGGGGGCCTCCAATACCCGCCGACGCAAACCGGGGAATCCCCAGAGATCTCCCATGAGATGAATATGTTCAGATTGGGTTTCTGGGTGAGAATTAGATAGACAGGAAGAGAATAAAAGTGGGAATGTATTCTCCGGGACTTGGTTAAGTTTTGACAGATATTTGTGGTGGTTTGGTTTAGAAGGTTTGAACTGTGCTTTTAAAGATGCTGTAACCTTAGGGTGGTGGCTGCACTTAACTTGGCAAGGATTGACTGTTTCTTGGTAGTGAGTTGAATTCGGATGTGTTGGTGGGTTGTTTGTTTAGAATGTAATGTTTGGTGGTTCTTCAGTCCTTAAAGTAGTTTTCCTGTTGTGTCGTATGGATTTGGTTGTGGTGTAGTGATACTGTGTGTTTGGTGGAGGTGGAAATGTTGTTCCAGAATGTTTATAAAATATCAGGAAGTGGTGAAGAAGGGAGGTTGTTTGAGTCTGTGGTGGATGGGGTTATAGAGGGCAATGTGGCATGGGTGTTGGATCTGGTTTGACGTGTTGTAGAGAATTGTGTGCCTATCATCCAAGGTGTAGCGTCTATGGGTAGTGGTTTTTGGTTTCTCCTGTAGGTGTTTGTTGTGGGTTGTTGGATGTGCATCATGTTATGATTCTTTGAGCTTTGTTTGTGTCGTTTGGAGTTTCTTTATGATGTTTTTAGTCAGTAGTATGTGCCAAGTTGGAGATGCGTAGTTTAGAGTCGTACGATGTAGATATGTTTGTATATGGTGGTAGAGTGTTTGTTTTGTGTTGTTTGTGAAGTCTGGTGCCGGCGATGTGTTTCTTATATTGTTTAGGTTTCTTATTTGCTGATAAATTATTTGTTTGTGTGTTTTGTAGAAGTGTGCATGGAGTGTCAAGTGTTACTCCGAGTTTTGTGAAGAATTATTGGCAAATGTTCCCTGTTTAATGTAGACTTAGGGTGTGTGGTGCCGAAGTGGCGGTGCGGTGGTTGATTATAAATAATTGATGATTTGTTGTGAGTGGACATTCTTTTTTTGTTAGCCATCTTGAAGGTTGGTTGACCGTATTCGTTGTGTCAGGTTTGTGGCCATGTTTAGGTTCTGTGTGTAGTGGCTATAGTAATGTCATCTGCGTAAAGTTTGTTAATGATTGTGTGTCTGTTTGTGGTTGTGGGAGATCGGCCCGGAAATAGGTGGAATAAGGTGGGGGACGTATTGCTCCCCGGGGTGACTTCGTTATTGATGTTTTACTCGTCTGGATTTTGTGTTGTTTTGTTTGATATTGGGCTGTTCTCCTGATTATGAAATTGGAAATTTCCACTTTTTTAGGTTAGTGGTGGATGATGTAGATTTTGTTATTTTTGGATGGATCAAGTTGTGTTGGGTACTGTATCCGAATGATATGCTTGATTTCGATGCTATGATTAGTGTTTGGTGATGGGTTTGTGATTGTTTACGCTGGTGATTGTGGTTGAGTTGAATGTTATGAGTGGCGGGTGTAGTTGAATGGTTTTGTTTTGAAACTCGTGTTGGAATTTGTGTTTGATGATGTGGTGGAATTATTTTTGTTTAGTAGTGCTGTTTTCTTAGAATGTTTGCAAGTAGTGGGTTGATAATAGAGAAGATGGACCGAATATGAAGAGTGGTCAGAGGAGTCTTTTCCTGGTTTTTAGTTTGGGTATTAGATGGCAGTCTTGTTTTCCAGGTAAGGGAATGAAAATTTAGGCTGATGGTAACTATTTAATATATTTGTACTTATTGAGTTAAAGCTGTGTTCCTAGGTGTTTGAGGTGTTTTGAGGTTTTGTTTGAAGAATGTTGTTCTGGCTAAGTTGCTAGGTTAGTTTTTAAGCGTCTTTAATGCTTCTATGTCAGTTGTTATTCGTTTTCTATTGTGTGGTCGTGGTTGTTTTTTATTTCTTGAGAGTTTTGAAATATTTTCTATATATATATATATATATATATATATATATATATAAATAATATAATATATAATAGATTATGATATATATATAATATATTATATATATATTATAATAAATATATATATAGTATTATATGATAAGTATATATATATAATAGGTGCTGCGGAGCCGGCAAATTGTTTTTGTCCCCCGGCTCCGCTCCGGCATTTTAAAATTTCCCGTCTCTAAATTCTGGCTCCGGCTCCAGCATTTTAAAATTGCCCGGCTCCGACTCGTTCCGGCTCCGGCTCCGGCATTTTAAAATTGTTCGGCTCCGGCCTCCGGCTCCGGCTCCGGCCCGGCTTCCGCTCTCCGGCTCTGGCTCCGCTGTTACAAAAATTTTTTGGTATTATGAAATTGGAATTGTTTGCTAATAAAATCTTTTAATTAACTTAGAATAAAAAGCTTAAGAAAATAATAATCATGAAATGAAAGATTTTTAAATAAATATGCAGAAAAAGAATAATTTACTTTCTTCTTCCTAAATTTAATATAATTCCTCTTTGAACGATGAACTTCCTGTACAGTTACATATAATTTTTTAAAAAGTTAATTTTGTGTTTTTTTATATTATTTTTTATTTTTAAAAAAGCAAACAATTATATTTAGTTTCATATCCTGAAGTAAAATAATTCCCCTTTGAACTATGTAATATAATTTTTTTCAAAACGGAATTTTTATTCCAATATATATATATAATATATATATATATTATATATTATATATATATATATATATATATATATATAATAATATATAATATATAATATATATAATATAGTATATATAGTATATATAATATAATATATATATATATATATATATATATATATATACAGTATTTATAATATATATATTATAATATTATATATATATATATATATATATAATATATATAATTATAATATATAAATATATATATATATTATTATATATATATAAGTATATTAGTGATATCACGGATCCGGCTCCCGCTCCGGCTTGGCCGGAGTTCCGGCCTTTTTAAAGATATCCGGCTCCGGCCGGAGACCCCACTAGTCTCCGGCTTTCTCCGGCCGGAGACCTATATTTTTAAAAGGTAGTTTTTGAAAATAAAAATAGTTTATATTACAATGAAAGTAATAATGAGACATTTTAATGAAAATAAATTTTAATTTGAGTAACTGATTCTAAGAAATTGTAAAACAAATTATTTTAGTATTTTTTTTGTTGTAGTGATTAATATTAAAGTCAAACTAATAACTAATATTATTAACTATAATAATATATAATAGAAATAATAATAACCTATATGATACCATTTACTAAATTGACTAATTATTTTGATAACACTTAAAATGGTTTGATATTTCCAAATGACAACCCCTAAAACAAAAAAATAAACTTTGAATAAATCTAGCTTTAAAATGCAATACATGAAAATAGGATTAAAATTAATTGTAAAAAGAACTTTTAAAACTACATGCATATCTGACCAACAGACTAAAAAATATGATATATATCCTTAATCTTAAAATTATTAAAGAGCTTTTTAAGTTTTAACAAATAACATTTGTGAAATATATATATAGATATATATATATATATATACTATATATATATAATATATATATATATATATATATATATATATATATATATATATATATAATATATAATATACTAATATATATAATATAATATAATATATAATATAATAATTATATATATGTATATATGTATCAGCTGTTATCGATACTGTATAGCGTAGGCACAATATAACTTTTTTGAGAAAGGATTAAATTTTACTTGAGAAATACAACATCACAAACCAGGCTTAATAGTTTTGCACTGCTATTTGGACTTGGGATTTTATTATTTTGTTTACAAATCATGTGCTCTTGAATTATGATGAGAAAACAGGAGCTGATCAGCTACGTTGGAGAAAGACGATTCCTTTACACTTGTAGAAATATTTGCTGCTTGTCTAAACATTCTCTTGCTAAATACACTTGAAGGTGGAGCCGAGAGATATTTCCTAGCTAATTCGGGTAAGATGCAATCAGGATAAATAGCTTTTCTTTCTTTCCACCACAACAGTAGATCAGCATCCGATTTTCGTTACATAAGTGGTGCTTGCAAATTATATTTATCCACAGTACGTTTGTAATAGTAATTGTTCCTAATGTCATGTGTGTTTGTCTCTCACTGCTGCTTATGAACGTTGCATTTAACTTTTTTCTCCTTGTGATCAGTTTCCACTTGGTTTGATTCGTTATCTAATATTTTTCATTTTCTTGCTAATCGATTTTCTTTGTAGCAATTTCCAGAAAAGTGAATGGGTTTCCTTATCAATATCTGCGGTTTTAATTTTCAGATTCTTCATGTGAAAATCTGTATAAGACTGATCAATTTCTGAATCATTCATTTTTGTTCATCAGAATCTGAACATAATGTAATATTTTCTTTAGCTTGTATATTAGTTTTTTACTTCTCTTCTTTAACTTTAAATTTTGTTTAATTCTGATCAATAATATCAGAGGGAGCTAATTTGCATTGTGATTTAGAACTGTTGCAAGTACATAATAGTTTCTTCTCTTTAATGGTACCAAAACGTTGCAACAGAAAGAATTTAAAGTTCATCTTTCATAGTTTTTACACAGCCCTATCCTTCCAAGTTTTTGCAAATATTTTGCAATGCATTAACTGCAGGTATATCAAAAGAATATTGCTAATCATCAACAACATCGCTCTTTTAGTAATTCTTTAAATGGTTGTGCAATCTAATTATTGCTCCATTAGCTCCCGTGATTCGCAAAATTTAAGAATATCTAGTATTGTTTTTTCGAATTGAAGAAAATATAATAAGTTTAAATTTTTGCTACTATGATGCCTTGCAGCATATAATATGATAAATTCCATCTTGTTTCCACATCTTGATACAGCTTGTGTATTGGCAATTAGACTTTTTGCAGTTTCCGTATTAGAACGTTGTAGCAATTGTTGATCTACTTAAAATGATCTATACAATTTTCCTACATAAAGTAATTAAATCTTTAATTGATTTTTGAGAAAGATTACCATCATGTATTAATAGCTGTAAGGAAAGAATAAAACATGTCTCATTTTACACCTGTCGCTTCTATACCTTTGTGAATGTTTGTGCGTTATCTAGGACAGGCGCTTCCCACCTAGGGGTACGTCGTGCCCTGGTGGTATTCTGCATACCGGCTGGGGGTACATGAAAATATGTTGATAATGGCGGAAAACACCAACTGAAATTATTAAAAGGCAGGTTTGGAAGACATTGTATATCAGCATTAATAATATTATGTACTGTTCATCATGCCAGTATAGATAATGGATTTACAAATTATTAAATGCTGTCTTTATTTGTTTTGGTATTAGGGTATATACTATACACTATAACATTGCTTTTTATCGCACATACTAGAGCTCCAGTTTTATCTGCAGACGGCTTAGCGATAGCTTCTCTGACTACCAAGCATTCTAGAAAGACTCGACTTCGTCTGACAATACAATACCAAAACTCTAAGTTAATGAGTACAACTGAGGAAGAGGAGGTCAATCTTTACCTTCCTGTCAATAAATAGTTCTTTCTTTAGTGGTAAATATTAAATTGCGGTAAAAAGCAATGTTATACGTGTAAATCTTAGCGAACGAGACGAGTGGATAGGACAGGTGTGAAAACCCTTGGTGATAACGCCTTGACCGAGCTCGTTCGCTTAAAAGCTGTTCCGGAATCTGAAATTTTTTTGGGTTAGAGGATGGCTCAGTGGTAGAGCGTCGAGTATGTCGTTCTCAGTCGCAACACGCGGTGGTTCGACCCAGAAGAGGCAATTCTTTACCTTCCTGTAATAGTTCTTTCTTTAGAGGGTATAATACTATTATAACAAGTGAAATAATTACACAAATGTAACACCAGTACCGATCAGGCTATAGAAGTCATTAATTGAGTCTTTTGATTATTTAGCTAACTCTAAGAACATTACTATCCAACAAAACAAACATTTTTTTTTGCCGTGAAAGGAACAGGTTAAGGAGGAGTTATGAGCTAAAGAGGGTACTTAATGCATGAAAAGCGCTAGTCAAGGGGTTACGTGGGGTAAAAAGGGTTGGGAAGCGTGTCTTAAGACAGACATTGAATATTTTATTTTTAAATCCTCTCATCCTAAGTATTTCCTCACTTTTAGACATATATTTTCTGCTGAATGAGACCACTAAAATAACTGATTTGTAAATGTCCACGTCTTCCTTTGAAAATTCTGTTATAATCCATGCCCTGACATACTAAAAAAAGCTTTGTCATTGTTATATTGATCAAGTCCCATATCTGATGTTTAATGATATGCCCTAAATTTCTTGCAGCTGAATGTTATTTGTTCTTTACCCCTTTTATATATTGTGTAATCTCCTCTGAAAAGTACCTCCTTGATGAATATTATAGTGTGGACACAAGTGATTTATTAATCTTTAATCCATATTCTTCAACAAAAGAAAATGGCAGATTGTCCACAGCAATCAATTCCCCCCAATTTTGAAACATGTAATGTTCTGTTGCTTTTTCTATATAATTCCCCAAAATCTTTGTTTTTATCATTAATTCAAACAGTAAAACGAAATCTTTCTTTAATAGAGGTAGAAGTTGATGATATGGATGGACAATGATCATCATCTGCTGTGTCTGTGGTATCATGTTTTCTTTTTTCGTGCCCAACTTTTCCTCTTGAGCATTCAGATATTTCTTTTACTTCAATATAACGGTTTTATGTCTTCTCTCAAGATGATCCGTAAAGGTTTTGTGCTATATATATTTGAAGCCTGTCTTTGGGTTTCCTCTGTGATAATAATGTAGTTCCCGTAGCGCACAAGTAGTTCACACCTCATGGGTTTAGCCCTCTTTCAAGGAGTGTAAACTCTCTAGGTAGTTACTCTTATGATCCGACGAGAGGTGCTAGCGTGAATGGCATGGCTAGAGTCAATCCTTCATATATATGTATATATATATATATATATATATATATATATATATATATATATATATAATTAATATATATTAATATATAGATAAATTATATATATATATATAGTATATATATATATAATTATATATATATATAAAAGTACAGTATATGCAATGAAAATTTCATTCTCCGGCCGGAGAACTCTCGCCTCCGGCTCGGACATTAAAATTTAAATTTCTCCGGCGCTCCGCCAAAATTATCTCTCCGGTGCAATCACAATAATATTATAGTATATTATAATATATATATATATATATATTATATATATATATATATTATATATATATATAACTATAATATAGTATATGTGCATATATATATATATATAGTACAATTCACTTCGAACACTACATTAAAAATATTTTCCTTTGAAATCAAAGAATTAGTTAATAACAATTTATCAATAAACAATTTGTTTCTTAAAATAATACAAAACGTCTTCAATAAAATCCTCCTAATAACGAGTCGCTTAGATCCGATTTTAACAATTATTTTTAAAGCAGATAAATGAGCTCTCACCATTCACACCTGACTAGGAGGTAAGCGAATTGTTGTAAGCCGCACATCGTTGCAAAATTTTAGGATAGCTAAGGATTGCCTCTTTAAACTGTTAACTTTGATTTCTTGTCGATTTTCATTATTTCAATCTAATAACCTTATGGATTCTATTTTTTGTATTTTTTTAGAGATTTTTAGGTTGAAGGTCTTTAAAAGGTCGACTGCCTTTTTACAATCGCTTTTCTCCATGGTCCAGTTTGACTCATTGTTTGTCAAATTTGACTTCTTCGTCTTCATCGACAAGATAATTCCCACAAGGGAGGTTTCCTGATCAAATTTATTTATTGTTGATACAGCATTACAATTTGATATTTTATTTCATTTCAGTACCGTAGTCACAAAGAGCATTTCTAGCATTCAATATCAGATCTTCAGTCTGAGGAAGATTCTGTAACTGTGTATGAACAAAGATGGCCGAGAAAATATTTTGTTTTCAGGTAACATTCTTTCCTTTCTTTTATGGAATTTTTTATGTTGTTGGCTAGAATCCCTTCTCTATAAAAATTTTCCTGCAGTCAAGTTTTCTAATTGAATATTTTTTATGCAAAGTATGGTTGTTTAATATTTTTTGATGGGGTTTCTGATTTGTTCCCTACTCCTATCGAGAAAGAAAAGTCACGATGGCCTGCAAGCCATCATACCTATATAAGGTCATTTTAGTTTGCAGAAGCCTTTCGAGCATTAGACATATACTTCCATTTCTTGTCTCTTGATCTTAAGATTGCCATCTTTTTTCCACCTTGACGCTTTAGAACTTCCATTAATTTTAGGTTACGTGCTGCTTTTCCTATTTGTCTCGCCTTTGCTGTATGAGTGTTGCTGAGACAATCGCACTGCTAACTGTAAAGTATGAACTCCACACCTCATGTGTACAATGTTAACGTCATCGGAATATAGTGTTATCATTGTTTTATCAAGTTCATTCTGAAAATAACTATTACTTCCTCATTTTGACATTTAATAAAATCAATATCATATTTACCAGCTTCATGTTCCTCATCCTCATTGTTCTTATTTAATTTTTCAATCGTACTGATCATGTTATCCGTTATCCTTAACAAAGCTAATTACTTGCCTCTTATTATTTCGAATTATTTTAAAACGTAAATAACAAGTTATCGTTAACAAATTAACAAAGTAACAAATAACAAATTAGCTGAAATGTTATTTAACAGGTCATCAATTTTTATTTCACCTGGATTTTTGTTGAAGTTATTGGTGTTTTTTATAATATTATTTTATAAATTTTATAAATTCATTGAATCATTTATTATAAAAAACAAAAATAACTTCAACAAAAATCCAGAGAAATAAAAATTGATAACCTGTTAAATTATTTATTAATGGAGGAAAAACGTTATAAAGGGCTTCTTGGAAAATTACAGTAAGAGTTTGGTCGAACCAACTAAAGCTGTCCAGTATTTATATTAGAATTTATTTTTCTTTTATTTTTGCAATTCCTTGAATAAAGACCTCCAGGTGAAGACGTCGAAAGCATGGTGTGTGTGTTTATTTTTAATCCTAGTTCTTCTTTTTTTTAAATCTTTGTTACATTGTTTTAATTTTTTACGTTCTTATTGTTTTAAATTTCATGAGTTTAGTTCGTTTGTTGTAAAGAGATAGGGTTTAATTTATTTACTAAATTATATATTGGCGATAGAATTTAACCAATTTTTATTATATATATATATATATATATATATATATATATATATATATATATATATATTTATATATATATTATATATATATATATATATATTATATATATATATATTATATTAATTATATATATTAATATAATATAATATATATATATATAATATATATATATATATATATATATATATATATATATATATATATGTTTATCATTTTTTTTTTCTATTTATATATATATATATATATATATATATATATATATATATATATATAGAAGGTATGTCTAGCATGCTTTCTGCATTATACCAATAGAGCTTACAGAGATTTTCACAATACTGAAAATTGAAAACAATCATTTACCCTCAGAGATACCCATTGGAGGCAGCATGTAGTCATTGCCTATCAACCGCTCTTGTCATAACCGCTTGGAAATGGCAGGTATTGGTGATGGTGTTTCTGTAATTAAGTAACTGCCGGGATTTTCTGATGCTTAGCCTCTCTTCT
>JABUQX010031153.1:25000-27500 GCA_015478945.1 Trachelipus rathkii | reverse complement strand
ATAATATATATTTTAAGTATTAATATATTATTATAAAAAACAAACTCCGAAGGCTTTCGCCCGGTCAGTTGCCACATTTTCTTCTGCCCGAAACTGCAACCCCTAAGCAAACATTTAGAAAACCATTTCTCGTGCGCAATGGTTCCCCGACGCAGTCACGAAGTTAATAACTCTGAGGTGATGGTTTTTTCGCCTGTTTCAGTAGAACAAAAGTAGCATCTTTCTTCCATTAGGGCCTCAAAACCCGTTCCTCCCCAGAGCTTCTCCAGAGGATCTTGCTTCTAAGTGCATAAGAATTCTAACTACTGACCAACGAGTAATACAATAGCAGAAGGAATGACCGGGTTGCTCAGCCGTGGTCGCCCTATATACCATGCGAAGAAATATCTTCATTTGTCCTGACCGCTATAACCGAACATCCAACCCAATCTTTGACACAAATCATTTCCATATTATAATTTATATGGTAATGATATAGTAAATATTAATATATATAGGGTTATATATATAATATAATTATTATATATATTATATATATAATATATAATATAATATAGTAATAATAGTATATATAAATGATATATATATATATATAATAATTATATAATAAATATATTATATATAGTATATAGATATATATATATATATTATATATATATTTATATATAGGTATAATAGTATATCAATGAGCTAGAACGGTGAAGGTCCCCATTGGCAAGGTGGACACACCGGTTGGGATATCGTGGTCCAACATCAACTCATCAATGGTGTGTATACGTGCTGAGTAGCTTTTGTTCATGAGTATTAACTGTTTTTGTCCGATGTTATTCGAAGAATGTGTTGAAATGTTGAAGTTGTCAGAAAAATTTTGGTATAAGAGTAATGATCGACAATTGAAAACTAATGGAAATGTATGATCAGTCAGATTATAAAATTTGCTTGAAATGGTTTCCCTCCATTGTACAATGATGCTGATGAAACAGGAGAACCTATGAAAGGAAAAACGAAGCAGGCAGAAGAGGAAAAGACACTTCTGTTAATTAGTTTGTTAATTCATTATGGCTTCAATGTCCTGGATGAAAAAGATAATTCTTTCTAAGATTATAGAACCGAATAAGCAGGAAGTCAAAGACTAAAGAAGAAGTCTGAAATATCCTAGATTTTTAATTACGTTAATTTTAATTTTTTAATTTTCTGTCCCTTGCCTTGAATTGGTCCGCTGCCCCCGTGAGTGGCGACATTTGTTTGTTAATATAATAAAGGTAGTAGTATATGTTGTCATTTTGTGGGTTATACTATATATAAGATATATATTATATATATCATATATAATATATATATTATAATATATATATATATATATATATATATAATATTAGTAGTAGTATATATATGTATATTTAAAGATTATATCTCCGCCCAACAAAAAAAAAAATTTGATGCTTTGATTTTTACACCTGTTTCTGGGTTAATTTGTGGTACTGATTCAGAAAATTTCATTAGATAGACCGCATCACCTCTAGTTTCTTAGATATGGTTGAATTTATAAAATTCGAGTCCGCCCTTTGATTTCCATTGCAAATTTGAGATGTAATAAGTTTTCTAATTTAATTTAAGTATATTTAAGTTTTTCAAATAAATTATAATCAGTTTTCTGTATAATGACCTTTCATTCACAATTTAATTTATGTTTTTTTTATCTTTAGGTTTCCCAACCTGAATCTTGTGTAAAGACAGTTGCGCCATTATTATATATCTAACTAACCTTTTCCAAATTATCTTGCTCTTGCTTTGTGCTTTTGTGAAAAAGCAAATATAGTGAGAGTGCTTGCATATATCCAACCTTAGTTTTTACATGCAAAAGGTGAAAGGTAAGTAACTTAACTGTATAATATTTATGATTGTATAGGATGTGTATATTCATACTCATATAATTTCATTTTTGTAGATCGAACAGCATAGAGGTTATGACTACTTCAAGAAGAAGCTGCGTGAATCATCCCGACGTTTTTGCTATATATGTGGGGACCACACAATGAAAGGATGTAGGAAACTTGTTTCTGAGTTTGTAAGAAGAGCATATGTTGATTATTTTGGTGTCAAGCTTGGAGATCAAGATAAGCCATCTGTTCCTCATATTGCATGCAGAACAACATGTACAGAGCATTTGCGCCAGTGGACAAATGGGAAGAGAACCTACCTGAAATTTGGTGTACCAATGGTTTGGAGAGAACCAAGAAACCACTTCGATGACTGTTATTTTCGTATTGTTGATATCATTGGAAGCACTCGAATCAATCGTGATAAGTGAGCTTACCCTGATCTACTTTCAGCTAAGAGACCTGTTCCACACTCGGATCTTGTACCCGTTCCAACTTTCCTTGAACTACCACATCACTCAGAGGATGAGTCTTGCATGTCTGGTATCGTGCAAGGTAAAGAAATTGTGGACAATGACAGCGATTTTCAAACAACTTCACAAAGAGAACGTTTTAATCAG
>JABUQX010031152.1:20000-27500 GCA_015478945.1 Trachelipus rathkii | reverse complement strand
TACGAATATAGTTTGATAATTGTTTTACTTTCTTTGACTCTGAATACCGTCTTCACTTAATTTTATATATTTGTATCTCTTTTTCTAATTTTCTATATATTACCCTACTTTAAATATATTCTTCCATTGGCATAATATTATTACTACTATAATCGCTACAGAAGGACAACTCTACACTGGAGGGTTATCTCATTTAGTTCTTTCTTTTCTAGCTCTATAAGAACTAGGTCCTCTACCCAAATACTTATCCTCCTTTGTGTCAATAGTTCATCCTCCTGATAGTTTTGACTCCTTTGACTCTTTTGACTCCTCCTGTCTCAAATTCAATGGACGAAATAAACAATTTTCGTCACAACTTGAACAATGAAGTAAATCCTCTCCTCTTACCAAATGAGCTTGATGATGTTTATAAAGGCCGTGAATGCCTGAAATTTATAAGTATCAACATAAGGAGCCTTCCAAAACACCATGATGACCTATCTGACCTACTTTCATCCCTTAGTGCTAAATTTTCTTGCATTGTCCTCACAGAGACCTTTCTAAAAAACTATAACAAAGACCTGTATACCCTCTCAGGATATGATATGTTCAACGTTTGCCGTAAAGAAAAGAGAAAAGGAGGAGGTGTCCTCAGTGACTTCTTAAAAGAGCTTTAAAGCAAAAAAAATTTCTCAATCATTAACTCTGACATCGAGGCTCTTGGCGTAACATTTAAAGAAGGATCTAAAACAATAAACCTATTAGGAGTTTACAGACCACCACAAGGCAGTAGAGGGAATTTTACACAAAAGCTTGATGATTTATGCAGCTCTACACTGAAAAATGGGATCACTGTAATAGCTGGTGACTTTAATATCGACGTGTCTAATAATAATACCAATTCCTGTGGAAAAAAGTTGCTAATTGACACAATGACGTCTAACGGTTACCTTAACTATATTACAGGAATTACACTGCCAAATGAACTCAATAACTCCACTATCATTGACCATATGTGGTCAAATAATCGTGGCTCAACAAAATCCTTTAGACTAAACACCGACCTCTCGGACCACTACCCCTGCATCCTTACATTTGAATCTTCGACTGTTCCCCTAGTGCAAAAGAAAGTAAAATATAGGCTAATATCAGAAGACCGTAAACAAACATTTCTACGCCAAATAAAAAATACAGACTTTTCCTTTGTCCATGACAATAATCTTTCATTAGATGAAAAATACAAAAATTTAGCTCCATTCTATATGACACGTATGATAAAAACTTCCCCATAAAACACAAAACAATCTCAGAAAAGAGAACAATGAAAAGTGGTTGACAAAAGCACTATTAACTTCAATTAAACAAAAACACACTCTACATAAAAGTGCTAAAATGGGTACCATACCGATGCATGTATACACAGAATACGCTTCAACACTAAAAAAAATTAATAAGGAAATCCAAAGCTAGTTTCTTTGCGGATAAATTCAACCAGACTCAATCCAATCCACGATCGCAATGGGGCATTATTAACGAACATTTATAAACCCGTCACGAATAACAGAAAAAACAAAAAAAATTGAAGAAAGTAAAAATAGTGATGAAATATTACAAACAAACAACGAATAGTCAACGAATTGAACTCCTACTTTACTTACGTAAGGCAAACCTTAGCAGCCGAAGTTCCTGAAACAGAGAGGGTCTTTGCCGATTAGACCACACGAAGGGCAGAACTTCGCATTTGAAAGAAGATCAAACCATCTGACGTTAGTGTTATAAATGGCTCATGAATAAAACTCCGACTTCAGAGTGCCCGAACTGGATATACAACACTGTAAAAAAGAAATTTCCACCAAATATTAGTCCGCTCTTATAACAACTCAATTGAATTACATACTATCCAACTGAATTAAAAAATCGCAAAAAGTTTACCCCTTTCCAAAGCTCTGACACCTTCTTCCAAAAAACGCTCGTCCGAGTTCAATCCTACATACAAACTGGTAAAATTCTTTGAAAATTAGTCCATGGACAACTTACTAATTATTTGCATGAAAATGGCCTTTTATCACAATCAGTTTGGTTCACCAAAAACCGCAACACAGAATGCTCTGTATTCCTTACAAACTGAAAAAACTTATACAAAGCACTAAAGAAAAACAAAACATGTGACTCTTACTTCTAGATATTCTCGAAAGCATTCGATGTAGTTCCACACAACCTACTCTTAAGCAAATTAGAGAGTACTTGTATCACCAAATGGATCACTCTACATGGTTTCAGTCTTACTTATCTGACCGAACACAATACGTTCATTTAGGAGACACATCATCCTCACTTGGCCTCAATTTCCCACGGGTCCCTCAGGCTCTATACTGTGGGCCGCTTATGCTTAATATATGATACTAATACTTTCAAAATTGTCACATTCAATACAGCTCTCAATATGCTGACACACTGCAATCTTAATATCAAACCGTAATATAAACATACTTACATATGTTAAGATAATGAAATAAAAAAATATAAAAATGGTAGAAGCAAACAGACTCTCCCTAAATCTACAAAAAAACAAATTACCAGTAATAACAAATCAAAAGAAACCTGTTCAACTAATGTAAGAGCAAAAAATAAACTATAAATCGGCTATCATCTGCCAAAGTTACTAGGTGTTATCCTTGATGACAACTTTCTTCAAAAGAACACATTAAAATTAGTCTCATTATCAAATTTCTATTGCTAAACTATGCATTCTTAAGATAGAGGAATTTTGTTCCAAAAAATATTTTCAAAAAACCTTACTATAGTCTTGTGTATCCTCACCTACTCTATTGTCTTTCAGTTTGGGGCAAGTGAATACCTGCTACAACCTCTAATTGTTATGCAAAAAAAATAATTCGTGTAAATCAGGGCCCCGAAATTACCATAGACATATAAACCCCACGATTCAAAAACTTATCAATATTAAAACTTAATGATATTTACACCCTTACATTAAGTAGTCACATCTTTTAATCACAAATGGAACTGCAAATGATCCTTTGACTAACATACTTGTACAAAACCAAACGTTAAGAACAAACAATCTCCCCGTAGCACAAATTCCCCTACCTTAGACAAAGCAAAATTCAACCCTAACGAATCGCGAGGCCATCCATATAAAGGCAAGAAATGTGTGGAATAATCTCCCTAAAAATGTTCAGGAATCACTCACCATTGGTTCGTTTCGAAGAAATATCAGAAGCTTCTTATTATCTAAATACTAAAGAGCGCATTCCTACCCTCGTTAGGTCATATTCTACGACGGATGGTGACGATTCCTACAACAGTTATTAATAATTTTTTTGAGCTCTCATAGTTTCTCTTAGAGTTTAAAAAGTCAATGCTGATAGCGGTTTGATGCTTTATTCCTATATCCAAATTATTATTTATTATTATTATTATTATTATTATTATTATATTATTATTATTATTATTATTATTATTATTATTATTATTATTATTAATTATTAATATATATTAGATTAGTTATAATGTATAATTTTAGATTGTTTACTATTATTTTATTACTAATTGTTAATATACTATATTACTTACTATATATACTACTAGTGTACTAATAGTGTTGGTGGTATTATTATTATTATTATTATATTATTATTATATATTATATTATGATTATTATTATATTATAATTATATATAATGATTATTATTTTAGTATATTGTTTATTATTAGTATTTTATGGTTACTATTATTATTATTTATGAAATTATTATTATTATTATTATTATTATTATTATATTATTATTTTATTACTAATTATTATGATTTTATTATATTATTATTTATTATTTATTATTAGATATTCATTATTATTATTCATTATTATTATTATTAGTATTATTATTATATATTTATTACTATTATAATATTATTATTTAATATATTATTATTGCATTACTATTGATGTTTTAATACTTTTTAGTTATTTTATTATTATTATTATTATTATTATTATAAAATTATGCGCATATTATTATAATTATTATTATTATTATTATTATTATTTTTTTTTTTTGAAAATAAAATATATGACATTGCTGCATTTTAATTACTAACCCCGCAAGCGTAATTTGCGATATTCAATTTGGGATACAAAAGATGATTTTTTTAAATTATAAAAAAGAACATATATCGTTAACGTTAATAACATACCTTTTTTTAAGATTCCTTTTAGTTTCTTAGTGATAACATTTCCTATTTCCTTTCAGTTAGTGTCCATCATCGAGTAGTCGTTGTCTTGGCTGCCGATTTACTGCGGTAATATGTCGAGCTCAGAAGCAAATTGACATTCATTTCCTTTAACAAATATGATATTCTTTTTCAGCACGAAATTTTCTGTAATTTGATACCAAATATGCTTTTTTATGATTTTTTTTTAAATTCTTCATGTTTTTTCAAGATGGCGCAAAATAAAACGCATTTTGAGCGACAGCATGGATGTATATTTTTATTATGTTGATTAAGAGGGTGTTACATATACAAGAATAATTTTTGTTGCAATTAGTTCCACCACAAGGTGTTTTTTCACTTATTTCTACTGCACTCTATTGTCAGAACATTTACTTGTCTGCTACTCGTCATATTCACAGTATAGAAAACTTAAAGTTTGTTTATAATTTATTGCAAAATACAAACATTTCTATATATATATATATATATATATATACTATATATATATATATATATCTATTATATATAGTATATATATATACTATATATATATATATATATATATATATATATATAATATTAAAGGTGTGTGTGTTTTGTGGTGTGTGTTTGTGTATGTTTCGTGTTCATGCTAGTGTTTGTCAAATCAGTTCTGTAAGACAGATAAGAATACTTGTGTATTCACAATAAAATTTATTAGATAGCACTCTTCGCTTATCTTTTTTTAAAAGGGGGGGAAAAAACAAAAAAAATTAACCAAATTTCCCCCCCCAAAAATAACCAAAAGAAAATTGATTTTTAAATATTAACTTTTTTCCTTTTAATTACAGAAAATAGCTATACAATTTAATATCTAATTACTATAAAGTATAAGTAAACAATATTAAACATAAAATATTTAACTTATTAAAGAAGATAATACCTATAAGTTCTTTTATATAACTTTTTAAAAAGAAGGTATTAAAACTCGCTCAAATGGGAATAAAACTCGGATAAAATCTTTTTCTCTTTTTATCGCTTTAGAATTTATTATTAATTGGCTTAAATTTATCACGATCCTGTTTAAGAAATTCCGTTTTTGGTAATTTTGAGATACAATTTTCTATTTTTTATTCTTTTATTATAAGAGGCCGGCTCGAGCTATTTTTTTTTAAATTGAAAATATATTCTAAATATTATGTATCTTTATATTCTGTGATTTTAATATATATTATATATATAATATATATATAATATATATATATATATATATATATTATATTACTATATATATATATATTATATTATATTTATATATATATTAATATATATATATATATATATATATTATATATATATATATATATATATATATATATTATATAATATAATATATATATGATATATATATATATATTATATATATATTATAATTATATATTATATAATATATATATATATAATATATTATATATATATTATATTATATATATATATCAGGGTGACTATATATACATATATATATATTATATATAATTTATTATATAATATATATATATATATATTATATATACTATATATATATATATATCATAGCTGGGCATGCCGCAACGATTTTCGGCTATTTGATTAAAAAAACAAGGCAAACAAACCTACTATATGTATATATATATAACTATATATATAATATATATTATATATATCTTAATTATATATATATATAATATAATATATATATATATATATATATATATATATATATATATATATATATATATATATATATATATATATATTATATATATAAAAAAAAATAAAAAAAAAAAAATATCTTTATTTTTTTTCTCTTTATATATATATATATAAATACTTTATATATATATATATTATATATATATTATATTATATTTATAATAAATATATATATATATATATATATCATATATATATATATTATATGATTATAATATATATATATATATATAATATACAAAAATAAAACAAACGAATATCTTGTTTTTGTTGTTTCATTTTGCTTTCTTTGCAAAATAATATATTATTTTATTAGTTTAGATTGTTTTTATGATTTATAGCTATTATCATTACTAAAACCTTTTAGATTAGCTTTTTTCTATAATCCTACTTATAAACTCTTAACTTTAATTTGTTATTAGTTAAACATAAATGCATTAATTTATTATTTAAATGTTGAGTAAGGAATAACTTTGGCGAACTTAAGATGTTCTAAACATTATCATCATTTTTAATGCTAAATCTTTAGATTTGGATAATCTTCTTTAAAAAAAATTTGAACAACTTATTAGTACCCAGCAGTATGTCTGTAAGATTTAACTGCTTATTTTTACATTAAAGAAACAAAACTATTGCATGGCTTGTTAGTAAAGAAATTAGCTGTAGGTAAAAAAATATAAATAGTAAAATAATACAATATTTAGTAATAAAGAAACCCACGATCCCACGTATGTGGTGGCAAGAAGTCCGACCGCGTTGTGCCGAAGCAGGGCCTGCTATAGGGTCTGCATATCCTTGCACTTTCATCCACTTGGTCAGAAACTATATAAATCAATTTCCCTGACCAATTTCCAATCTTATGATTGAAGTTACTTTCCGATTTCAGAATTGAAGTTATGTAGCGAGAATACTAATACTATATATATATATATATACTATATATATATATATATATATATTATATTATATATATATATATAATATATATGATATATATATATAATAATATATATATTATCATATATATATATATATAATATATATATATATAATATATATATATGAACGTGAAGCGTGTTGTTATGTTAGAATATTATAATTGCTGGTGCTTTTTTTTTCAATTAATTTTTTCAAATATTATATTGTACTCATTGTTCGGTGTTGGATTAAGTTTATGTGAGAGTGAATTCTGTTATAAAATACTGGCAGCCCATCATTAATCAAAAAGGCCCTTATAGGCGAGAATTTTTTGTTTCTGGTTGTACAGTGATGAAATAGAATGTGGAACATAGGAGGAAGCCTGTCTTATTCTGAGAACTTGTTTATAGCGATTTTCAAGTTTTTCAATGCTGGTCTGCGCTTGGATCAGGAGCCCTGCGGCGTATACGACGTAGTTTCAGTGGAACGAAGGTAATTTTCTGTGTATAATAGTGAGGGACTTTCGTGTTTAGCCTCGAAAGATATGGATGTTCCGATTAGCTTTTTCATTGTTTCTAGTTTATGTACGTCTCTAGAGTAATGTTATTTATGGGTAATGAATGCATGTGTGTATCAAAA
>JABUQX010031152.1:10000-17500 GCA_015478945.1 Trachelipus rathkii | reverse complement strand
GTATATATATAATGTATTCCATTAAACTCACATATAAACCAAAATTGCATTAAATATAATGACTATAAAAAATTGGAGTCTTAAAATTTTTGAGTTCCTATTATAAAACCCATTAAAATATCGAACGATTTCTGAAAGACTCTCTAAAAAGTTATCTCCCTCCAATACTTAAAGGCAATTCTCTCCAAAGTTCTTTTGAGCAAAAGTTCACTTTTTAACTGTTATCTTTCGCGAGAATCAACGCTGCTAAAAGAGCAAAGCTATGCATTATATTTGTAATTAAATTCAGTGAGGGTAAGGAGAGCGAAAACTTTGTGATTTTAATATCACTTGCGATTATGCGAAACCAGATTTTCATGTGATGTCCTCAACTGCAAAAAATTGAAAACTTCTCTATTCTCTCAGAGAAGTTATGTAAATTAAATATCTCTTATAACTTTAATGTAAATAAATACCGGATAACAATATTCAAAAACGTTATTAATTAACTTATTTTTAATTATATATTACGGTATTGTTCAGTATCATAATAGAGATAATATATATATTAGCTATATTATATTAATAAAGTAATGTATATAAAATTATAGTAACAAACATAATTTAGATATATAAATTATGAAACGGTTATTATTCCTACATTATAATATATATATATATATATATTATAATTTATAATATAATATATATATATATATTATGAAAATATATTATATATATAATATATATTAAAATATATTATATATTATATATATATATATATATAATATATTAATATTTAATTTATATATAATATATATAATATTATATATATATATTAATAATATAATATATATATTATATATTGTAATATATATAAAATTAATTATATATATATATAATATTATATAATAATATTATATATAATATTATATATAATAATAATATATATTATATTATAATATATATAATTAATTATATAATTATATATATAATATTAGTTATATAATAATATATAATAAAATATATAATATATAATTATAATAATATATTTATATATATATATATTATATTATATAATTATAATATTATATATATATAATATATAATATATATATATATTACTTATATATATTATAATATATATAATATATATATATATATATTATAATATATATATATATAATTTATATTAATATTATAATATATAGTATAATATGTATATATATATATAATATACTATAATATATATATATTAATATATATATATATATATATCTATTAATATATATATATATATAAAGCGGGAATATATATATAAAATATATATAGTTATAATATATTATAATATTTATAATTGTATACATAGTTATATAATAGTACATAATAGTAGGATATATTAATAATAAATAAGGCGAATATATATAGGGACTATAAAGCTCGTGACATGGTGATTCATATTAATATGAGTGATATACTACCATATATATATATTAGATATATATAATATATTATATATATATATATATATATACATATATATAAATATATTATTATATATATATATACAGTAGTATATATATATATATATTTATATCTATATATTTATATTTATCTATATATATATATATATAATATATATAAATAATATTATAATAATATATATAAGATATATATATAATATCATATATATATATAATTATATTACGGTATATATAGTTCATATATTATAAGTAATTGAATTATGATCACCCCCATATATATATATATATATATATATATATAATATATATACTATATATATATTATATATTATATATATATATATATATTATATATGTATATATATATATATATATAATATATAAATATATATATATTATATATATATATTATAATATATATAATATATATATATATACTATATATACTATATATATGTATATAGAAAAGTAGTTATATATATATATATTATGTATATAATTTATATGATATATATATTATATATTAAATATATATTGAGAGACAGTGAGGGAACAGGTATTACCAGCGTATATGTAGAGCCAACTCAGTAAATAAAGTAATCCAATTTAAACACTAAAATAATAAAACGTATTAATCAACAATATACGGTATATATAACACCATTAAAATAAATTATAATAAAAATATAATATAATAATATATATTATATATATATATAGTAGAAATATAAAACTATATATATATATAATATAAATATATATAATATATATTATACTATATATTATATATCATATGTTGTCGTGTGAGTTTGCGGCATAGTGTATTACACTAATCTCAAAATACACACACATCACTACTAACAAAGCCAACACATACAACAGAAACTATCTATTCACATACAAATCACTTTTCTCATGCTTCTCGCATTGGAAAAGCCGCGTTACTAGGATGCGAACCCACGCCTGCGGTGGCAAGCACTCCGACTGCGTGCGCTGAAGCAGGCTTTCTATCGGGCGTTCAATTATCCTTGCACTTTCCACTTGGTCAAAAACCATAAAAATACTTTCCCTGACCAATTCCGATCTGGAATTTGAGTTTATTTTATCTCGCGGATTGAGGTATGTGTGCAGAATAAACAAATCATATATATATATATATATATATATATATATAGTATATAATATATATATATATATATATATATATATATATATATATATATATATATATATAAATATATAATTATATATATAGTATATAATATATATTTATATATATTTATATAGTATATATAATATATATATATAATTATATATATATTATATATATATATTATATATAATATATATATATATACTAATATATATATTATAATATTATATATATATAATATATATATATATATATATATAATATAAATATTATATATTATATATATATATATATATATATATAAAATATATATATATATTTTCCAAACTGAATTTTTTTTGCAAGTTCTCATATATATATATAAGTAGTATTGTTACGTTTTGAGCGAGACCAGCCTTTTCGATATGGAAGGAATTAGAGATATTTGCCTCCAAACTTGGAATATTAATGCTATGTATTGGATAAGGACGAATCCGTGTAAATTTCAAGTCGGTGGGATGTATATAGAGGGGGGGGTCACCCCCAAGAGCGTAGCCGCTACGCCCGTGTTTATACCCTTTTGGCTTTCCACAAACCCGCAGATGAGTAAGTCAACGTGAGTTAAGGCTCCGAGCGTGATGACCGTAATCTCGTCAGCAGACGAGATTACGTCAGTGCGCAGACGCGTGCGCGCGTGCGCATACACATACACATTATTATTATTATTACGTCGAGATTCGATTTCCGAAGGAAATCGAATCTGAGTCGAAAAACGATCCCTTAAGGGATCGTTTTTTACGCACTCCGACTTCGGATTCCGCCGTGGCTGCTTCTTCGCATCCGGTTTTTGACTCCGACTCCGTATTTGCCAGCCTGCCTCCGCACTCCGATCTTATCGTATCCGTGCTAAAATTTTGGAGGATGGTTAGGATGATGAGGTAACCTCAGTGTAACGAAAGTTCGCCTGCCGTGCGTTACCCCCCGAAGGGGGGCCTACCCAAAAAAAAATTAAATTGATCGTAAAAGCTGAAATTTGGTGAGAGGATGTCAGAGTGTAATTTCTAGAAAGACTTGGTATTGGATTCTGAGGAGTTGTTTGCTCCGGCACCGGTGCTGGGAAGCCCGTTCAGGTGCCTAGTTTAATAACAGCGTATAAACAACAATGTTTGGTGTCTTTATATATGTATTGGCTCTGTAGATTTCGAAAATAATGGTTTCAGAACATCAAGAAAAAATAATAAATAATAAATAAAAAAATTAAATCAAAAAATAAAAATTTCTTATTCTTTTATGTTTATTAGATTACAAATTTACGTTTTTACATACCTAAACAGTAAATCAGTAAATCAACCCACCCAACCTACATATCTGTCCATCTGTGATCCATTGATTCTACCCTTCCATGATCTATTTGATCTATTGACTTAAGGTCATATTTTTACTAAAATTGTCATTTTTACATACCCTAAATTCAGTAAATCAGTAAATCAAGCCATCCAACCTACCCTCCTGGTCCATCATGATCTATTGCATCTATTGTCTATTGCATCTATGATTAAGGTCATTATTTTTTACTAAATTTTCATGTTTACATACCCTAAATCAGTAAAATATCAGTAAATCAAACCATCATCCAGCCATCCTCCTGTCCAATCTATTGATCATTGATCTATTGATCTATTTGATCTATTTGATCTATTGATTCAATATTGATTAGGGTCAAATTTTTACTAAAATTGTCCATGTTTTACATACCCTAAATCAGCTAAATCAGTAATCAAACCACCATCAAGCCACCCTCCTGTCCTATTGATCTATTGATCTTATTGATCTATTAGATTAAGGTTCAAATTTTTATAAAATTGTTCAGGTTTACAACCCTAAATCAGCTAAATCATGTAAATCAAACCATCAACCAACCACCCTCCTGTCCAGTTGTGAATCTATTTGATCTATTGATCTATTGATCTATTGCATCTATTGATCTATGATTTCAAGTCAAATTTTACTAAAATTGTAACGTTTTACATTAACCCTAAATCAGTAAATCAGTAAAATCAAACCAACTATCCAAGCCACACTCCTGCCATTCTGATCTATTGATCTATTATCTATTGGATTCAAGTCACATTTCGAGTTATCATTTTTGGATAAAACATACATAAAATCAAGTTTCTTTATACAAAGTCAAGACAATATATGCTGACCTACCAAAGTTTTCACAGTATAAAGCTTACTTAGCATCATCTGAACTATGAATATAACCCACAACGAGAAACTTAGTCCATCTTAGACAGGAATAAACTGTTAACATTAACAAAGGACCATATTAACAACAGTAAAGTAACTAAACAAACATCCAAAAACTAACTTATTCACACTTTGTCAAGCATGTCTCTAACATAACCAATGTTAATTTACATTAACATGGTAATTATTTAAACAAAAATTACCATAACCGGCTGTAATTATCATACAGACCGGTAAAACTAAGGCTAACGTAACAGTTTTTTACATTAAATATAGTAAAATTAACATTGCTAAAACTAAGAATATAATATACAACAACAAAAACCAGACACATCTTAAGCAGAATAAACTAAATGTTAACCTTAAACAAAGATCCACACTTATACACCTGTAAAGTAGCTAAACATAGCATGCGAATACCGTAACCTATTCTTACTTTATCAACTATTCTCCAACATAACGATGTTAACTTACACAAACATGGTAATATTTAACTAAAATACACAACAATGGTTAATTATCATACTGATCAACAAATATACTCTAACATAATAAAGTTTCCCCATCAATAAAACTAACATAGCGTAACATGAACTAAGAAAATAATGCACAAAGACAAACCTATCACAACTTGCACACGAATAAATAAACTGTTAACATTAACAAAGCTTCACACTTAACAACAGTAAAGCAACTAAAATGGTATGCAAAACGTAACCTAAATCTTACTTTTCAAAGCATATCTTCTAACAATATTTAACGTTAATCTTACACTAACACACTAATATTTAGCAAAAAATGTATCATAACCTTGTCCGATTATCATACTGATCAACAAATATATGCTAACATAACAATGTTTTCACATTAATAAAGCTAACATAGCATCATATGAACTAAAAAAATAATGCTACAACGACAAACCTAACACAACTTTACACACAAAATAAATTTTTCATTTTAAAAACAAAAAAAAAGTTTTTTTCCAGGGGGGGGCGGGGACTTAACCCTAACACCAGTAAAGTAACTACCTTTACATACAAAACGTAACCTATTTATACTTTTTTTTCAAGCATATTTCTAACATATTAACGTTATTCTTACATTGACACACTAACATTTATCAAAAAATGTTTTCATAACCATACCTAACCCTCATAATACCTAACGAGTAAAGACGAATGAAGTAAAGTTTTTAGGCTTATCTCTTTTTAGACTCCGCCTCCTTTTAGAAAATACCCAACTCTAAACATGAAAAAATGATTTTATGCTTTAACTATTTGCATAAAAGTGATGCAATAACTTATTAGTATTTGACCCTCTGGCATTGAATTAAAGCAAGTTAGCAGTCGCCATTGGTTTACGATAAAGATATAAAGACACATCGTTGGGACCAATAACGGAAAACTCCTCGTGAAAATATCAACAACAAGCGTTAGAGATGCGGAGAGATGTCATCGTATCAACACTGCGAAAAACTATCCTACTGAAGAAATAGTGTATAAACAGCCCTTAAATGTAATGAGATTCTTTCTTTCAACCAATCAGAAGAAAGTAAAACAAGAATACGACGTTACGAATGAACCATATCAGTTCAAAAGGGTATGTATTCTCGTTAGACACAACAACAACAATAACATAGTACAAAGATAAGTTCTTTGGATACACTGACATACGAATATATGCTAACGTAAACATTGTTTTCACATTAATAAGCTAACATAGCATTACCAAAGCTAAGAATAATGTACAACGACGAATCTAACACAACTTAAGCACGGAATAAGATGTTAACATTAACAAAGTTCCACACTTAACACCTGTAAAGTAACTGACATTGCATACAAAACGTAACCTATTCATACTTTTACCAAACATATCTCTAACATATTAACGCTAATTTTACATTGACACAGTAATATTTAACAAGAATTTATCATAACCTTGTTTAATTATCATACAGAGCAGCGAAAGTATGCTAACGTAACAAAGTTTCCACATTAATAAGGCTAACATAACATAACCTGAACTAAGAATATGATGTACAACGACAAACCTAACACACCTTACGCTAGAATAACCCACTAACATTAACAAACTCTGCACTTAACAGCCAGTAAAGTACCTAACACATCGTACAAAGCGTAACCTATTTCACACTTTTTCAAGCATATCTCTAAACATATCCAATGTTAATTTTACATAACATCGTAATATTTAACAAAAGTTTAACATAAACCTGTCTAATCATCCTACTGACAAAGAATATAATGCAGACGTAACAAATGTTTTACATCAACTTCGTAATATTAAACAAAAATTCATCATAAACCTCGCCTAAAAATCATAACCCCCAGCGAAAAAATTAAAAAAAAAAAAAAAATTATAACAAAACATAACAAAAAATAAAAAATTTTATCTGACATAACATAAAAATAATAGGTCTTTGAATAAAATATCACAGTAAAACCAGTAATAGTTTACTGATTTTTAAGCAGTAAATCAAGTAAATCATTTAAATCAGTAAATCAAACCCCTATCCCTGCATTCCCCTACCCATCCACCCCCGCTTGTGATCTATTGAACTATTGATTCAAGTCATATTACGAAGTATCATTTTTTGGATAAACATAACATAAAAAATAAGTTCTATGA
>JABUQX010031151.1:17500-32092 GCA_015478945.1 Trachelipus rathkii | reverse complement strand
TTTACACTTATACACATGCGGTCAAACACACCCACACACTTACACTTAACACACATTCACTATGATACTTTTACCACACATTCACTATGACACTTACATTTATCCATAGAACCACTTACATTTACACTACACTCACACCACAGATTTACTTACCTCACAGATTTACTTACCACTCACACACAGATTTACTTACACACAACAGATTTACTTACCACTCGCCACACAGTTTACACACACACACCACACACACACACACACACACACACACACACACCCACAACACACACACACACACAGACAAGACAACACACACACCACCACTTACACATATTAACGGTATAATTTATTAAAAACCACTTTAAATAATTTAATTAAAACACGTACATATATTACTCATTTCAAAGGTTATAAGCGTGTAAAATCTATTTCAAAGTTCTTAAAACTCTATAATAAATCCGAATCATATCTTTGAACACAAGAATATTATTATTAACTGTTAACTTTTTGTTTTATAAATTTTATAACTATAAGTTTTACAAATAACTTTTACTAAAATTTTATGGAATATTTTATTAAAACATATAATTACCGTACCTTAAAGCAATAAGAATCAGTAAATCCGTAAGGCCAGCCCCTAGCACGCCTCTACATCAAGCTATGCCACCGTTTGTTCTATTGACTTACTGCTTTACATCATCTTTAGCCATGTAATAAATATAAAATAACAAAATAAGTTCTTCTCTTCTAACATAACATGTATTTATTAAAATCATTCTAAGTTTTTTTTTAAATAACAAGTTATTCACTTACATTTATATTATCACTCGATGTTAACTAAAAATATTTCAAAGTTTTTTTAAAAAAATATCCGGGTTTTCTTTTATTATTATTATTATATCTAATGACATTGACAATCCAGCACGAGAAAAACACAACAACCCGCACTCCTTACAGATACGAAAACTGATCCTCTTTCTGTAAAATGTTGTGAAATAACTACTTTAATCCTAAATTTAGGATAATCCTTTTTGTAACCGGGGCGATTTAAGCCTAATTCCTAAATGAAAATATAGGAATATTTCAAATGACCTTTTTCTGTAAAATGTGCTGCAATAACTACTTTAGCCCTAAATTTAGGCCTAAATTTAGGATAAGCCTTTTTAGTAGACGGCTAATTTAATCCTAATACCAGTCCAAAAGGTAATTCCCGTTAGACAAGAATCATTGTTCATTATTATTTTTATAAATTATATTTTCAAACTGAAACATGGCTGGATGGGTAAGATCCTTTAAGCAGGTAAAAAGCAAATGTTTTCCTTACTTGTGATTGGTCGGGTAATCCTTATCTCTACATGACCTCAGTATGTGATTGCGTCGAGGAATTATTTTATTTCGTCTTTGAAAAATAACTTTGTTTCTTTAACTTGTATTTGAGCAGAGTGTGTGTTTTATTATCTTTTAGACCAAACTCATTTTAAAATCATAGTCATTTTAGCTGTTAAGCGGTGCAAAGTTATCTGATTTTTTAAAAGTGTTTTATTTTTTACTAAGTGTATATCATATTTTATAATAAATACTTATACATTGAGGAATAATTATTAATTCACTAGAATAGATAATAATTAACTTCACTAGTTCATAAGCTAACCACCAGGGCCTCAGCATGAGCCCCACCGCAAAGGCAGCCAACCCAGCACCCGCTGGTGCGTCCCGCCGCGCCCCCGCCCGCCGCGTCCCCGCCGCGCGTGCGCGCCGCAGGCGAATATTCGGCGTTTCCCGCCCGCCGCGTGCGCCCCGCAGGCGCAATATTCCCGCGACGAATTATTATTTAGAACACATAACACACACACACACATTACACACCACACCACACACACACAACACACAAACACACACACCACACACGCACACTTACTTACACATAAGGTATAATTTATTAAAACAATTTTATTTTTATTTTTTATTATACTTAGTGTTTATTACTTCATGCCTATTGTTATTATTATTTTAGAACACACATACACACAAACACACACGCACACATACACACACAACACACACACACTCACACGCACACTCACTTACACATATAGCGTATAATTTATTAACATTATGTTTTTTATTTTGTTTTAATACTTTTTTTATTTATTTTTTATTATTATTTTTTTATTATTTTATTTTTATTATTTTATTGTTTTATTATTATTTTATTATTTTTTATTATACTTAGTGTTATTTACTTCTGCCTATTGTTATTTATATTTAGAACACAGCATACTCCCACACACGCTACACACACGACACAACACCAACACACACACACACCACACACACACCAACACCCCCACACACATCACACACACACACACATACACACTTACACATACGCACCCACCCACTCGCATATTTTGATCCCTCAACGTTTGATGCCTCACTTTTTATGCCTCAACCTTACCGTGTCCAGTTTTGATGCCTTCAACTTTGATCCTCAGCCTTTTTGATGCCTCAACTTTGAATACCTCAGCTTTGATGCCTCAGCTTTGATGCCTCAAATTTAATAACTTAGCTTTGGTACCTCAGCTTTTATTGCGTTCATCTTTGAATGACTCATCTTTGATGGCCGTCATCTTATGAACTACCTATGATTGATGATTCTGCTTAATAAAGGCAGTTACACTTACCATTAGACACTTACACTTACACTTATGCACACATACCACTATATCTCTTATTCACACATTACGCACATACACATAGACACTTTACGTTCACCCATAGACACTTACACTCATCCCACACACCACCAATATATATATATTATATATATATATATATATATATACTATATATATATATATATATATATATAATATATATTATTATATATATATAATATATTCATTATATCGGAAAATGCGCCTGCGGGCGCACGCGGCGGGCGGGAACGCGGAAATATTGCGCCTGCGGCGCACGCGGCGGGCGGGAACGCGGCGGGCGGGGACGCGGCGGGACGCACCAGCGGGTGCTGGGTTGGCTGCCTTTGCGGGTGGGCTCATGCTGAGCCCTGGTGGTTAGCTTATAAACTAGTGAATTAATTAATCATATTCAGTGAAATTAAATAATTATCCTCAATGTAAAGTATTTATATAAATATGATATTACACTTTAGTAAAAAATAAAAACACTTTTAAGTACAAATCAGAATAAAACTTGTGCACCGTTAAACAGACTAAAAATGGACTATGCTTTTAAAATGAGTTTGGCGTCTAAAAGATAATAAAACACACACCTGCTCAAATACAAGTTTAAAGTACAAAGTTGTAATTTCAAAGACGATAAAAATAATTCTCCCCGACCACACATACGAGTCAATAGAGATTAAGGATTACCCCGACCATATCACAAAGTAAGGAAAACATTTCCTTTTAACTGCTTAAAGGATTCTTACCGATCCAGCAGTGTTTTCAGTTTGATAAATATATTTAATAAAAATAAGTAAGTAACAATGATTCTTTGTCTATACTGGAATTACCTTTTTGACCTGGTATTAGGATTAAATTAGCCCGGTCTACAAAAAGGGCCTTATCCTAAATTTAGCCTAAAGTAGTTATAACGTGGTTATTGCACCACATTTTACAGAAAAAGTCAGTTGAAAAATTTTTTGACCTGGAAATTAAGGCTTAAATCGCCCCGGGTTACAAAAAGGAGTATCCTAAATTTAGATCTTAAAGTAGTTATTTCAAACACATTTTACAAGAGAGGTCAGTTTCGTATTCTGCTAGGAGTGCGGTTGTTGGTGTTTTCTCGTGATGGATTGTCAAGGTACATAAATAATCAATAAATAATAATAAAGAAAACCCGAATATTTAAAAAAACTTTGGAAATATTTTTGTTTAACATTGAATGAAAAATATAAATGTAAGTGAATAATTGTTATTTTAAAAAAACTTAGAATGATTTTGAACAAAGTACATGTAATGTTTTAGCAGAGAAGAACTATTTTGTATTTTTATTACTTTATACATGGGCTAAATATGATGTAAGCAGTAAGTCAATAGAACAAAACGTGGCATAGCTTGATGTGCAGGGGTGCTTATGGCGGCCTGCCTTACTGATTTTAACCTGATTTATTCTTTAAGGTTACGTAAAATATATGGTTTTTAATAAATTTCCATAAAAATTTTAGTAAAAGTTATTTTAAACTTGATAGTTATAAAAATTTATAAACAAAAAGTGATTAACAGTTAATAATAAATTTCTTTGTTCAAAGATAATGATTTGTTTTTATTATAGAGTTTTAAGAAAACCTTTGAAATAAATTTTAGTAAGTTTCAATGCGAGTAAAGAAATGTACAAGTTTCGATTAATTATCTACTGTTTGATATAGATTATACGAGAAATAGTGTAAGTGAGGTGTGTGTCTGGTCTGTGTGTTGTGATGTTGTGTGTGTGTGTGTACAATCTGTGTGCGAGTGTAAGTAATCTGTGTGTGTAAGTAAGTCTGTGTGTGAGTGTAAGTAAATCTGTGTGAGTGATAAGTAAATCTGGTGTGTGAGTGTTAAGTGTTAAATGTAAGTTGTCTATGGATTAAATGTAAGTGTCATAGTGAATGTAAATGTGTTTATAAGTATCATGTGAGTGCTGTATAAGTGTAAGTGTGATTTGTTGTGTGACCGCATGTGTATTTTTGTAAATGTAAGTGCTATGGCGTAAGGTAGTTGTCATGTGAATGGGTGTATAAGTTGTCATACGTGAATGTGTGTTATAAGTGTAAGTGGTGTGTGTTGTGTGTGTGTGTTGTGTGTGTGTGTGTGTTGTTGATGTGTGTTCTAAAATAATAATAACAGTAGGCATGAAGTAAATAACACTAAGTATAATAAAAATAATAAAAATAAAAATAATAAAAATAATAAAAAATAATAATAAAAATAAATAAAAATAATAATAAAAATAAATAAAAAGTATTAAAACAAAATAAAAAACATAATGTTAATAAATATATGAGTTTAAGCAGTAAAGCAGAAAGTTAAAACAGTAAAGCAGAAAGTTAAAGCGTAAAGCAGAAAGTTAGAGCAGTAGTAAAACATGAGTTAAGCAGTAAAACATGAGTTAAAGCCAGTAAAGCAGTAAACAAAAGCTTACTAATCCCCCCTTGTGTTAGGTAACACCTCTATTGATTTACTGCATTACTGCTTTAAGGTATGTAATGTTAATGACATATGTGAGTTAAAGCAGTAAAACATATGAGTTAAAGCAGTAAAACATAGTTAAAGTAGTAAAACATGAGTTAAAGCAGTAAAACCAGGTAAAACAAAAGCATACTAATCCCCCCTTGGTGTTAGGTAACACCTCTATTGATTTACTGATTTACTGCTTTAAGGTATGTAATGTTAATAAATATGTGAGTTAAAGCAGTAAAACATATGAGTTAAAGCAGTAAAACATGAGTTAAAGCAGTAAAACATGAGTTAAAGCAGTAAAGCAGTAAAACAAAAGCATACTAATCCCTTTGTTGCTAGGTAACACCTCTATTGATTTACTGATTTACTGCTTTAAGGTATGTAATGTTAATGTTTTTAATAAAATTTCGTACAATTGTAGTAAAATAAAATGTTTATATATCAGGCACTCTGGTTTTTTTCTTCTTACATACAATTTTTTAAAAATTTATAAATTAAAAAGTATTAAGTAAAAAGTATTAAGTAAAAATAATGTTAATAAATATATGTGTTAAATAATAGGTCTGTAATGAGTTACAGTTTTAGATTCGCGAAAATGTTTTTAATAAAAAATGTTTAAGTATGAAATAAAATGAATGACTTATAGTATATATATTTTTCATTCGCTCGGCGGGTCGCACCTGCGGGTGCTGGGCCTCCATCCTTTGCGGGGAGGGGGCTTGCTGCGGCCTGGTGGGCAGCTTATGATCTAGAGGTAGACAAAAGATGAGTCATCAAAGATGAATCATCAATATAGGGTGTATCAAAGATGACTTCATCAAAGATGAGTCATCAAAGATGAGGCAACAACACAGAGCCTCGAGTGTGTGAGTGTAAGTGTAAGTGTACCTGCTTTATCGTGTGAGTTAAGTGTATATGGCTTATGTAAGTGTCTATTGGCGAGTGTAAGTGCTTAGTAAGTGTTATAAAAATACTAAATCATAGTAGGAACATCCTAGCAACTTAGAATATACACCAATCGATTCCTCATACCTTATTACCTAGGGTAGACACCCATATTAGCAGGTACCAGGCTCAGAGAGGCTAGAAAAGGCTTTGAAAAAGTGGCACTCAGTTGGCACTGTGTGGCACTACTTGGCACTATGTGGCACTCAACTTGGCACTCATTGCACTCACTTGGCACTCATTGGCACTCATTGGCACTCACTTGGCACTCACCTGGCACTCAACCTGAGCAACATCATAGGTAACTCATAGAACACTAAAAGAACATCACTAGATACTTCTTACGGTGATTGGGAACAATCAAAGCCAATCAAGTTCGCGTGGGTCAAAATTGACCCATGGATGACCAAAGGTTAGGTCGGGAAATATCATGCGTCAAACAGGTTAAGACATCAAAAAAGGGCTAAGTCCCCTAAAGGAAGGACAAAAAAATTACCGTGGGTCAATTGACCCATGGACGTACTAAAGGGTTGGCAGTGTGTTTATACGTGTGTATAAGTGTAAACTGTTAAGATGTCTATGGTGGTTAAATGTAATGTTCATAGTGATGTGTTATAATGTTCATAGTGATGTGTGTATAAGTGTAAAGTGTGTGTGTGTGTGTTGTGTGTGTGTGATGTGTGTGTGTGTGTGTGTGTGTGTGTGTGTGTGTGTGTGTGTGATGGTATGTGTTCAAGTTAGGATAGATCCATACATGCGTTCAAGTTAGATAGGAACTAAATATGTGACGGGTGGGACACGAATGGCCAAAAATTGGGGCCAAAATTGACACATGGTATATGGCAAGGTCAAGGCCGAATATCATGGCCAAACAAGAGGTGAAGACATCAAAAACGGGCTAAGCCTATAAATGAAGCCCAAAAATTACCGTGGGCAAAATTAACCCATGGTCGAAAAAATTATGGGCGTAAAATAGGGGGGTATACGTACAACGGTTGCTGACGCACCGGTTTGGCGCAAAACCCTCTTCGAAGGTTTGGCCAAAAATTAGGGTTTGCCAAAAAAATTACCGTGGGCAAAAATGGACCCATGGAAGACAAAGGGTTGGTCGAAAATTACCGTGGGCCAAAAATTGACCTCAGGAAGGCCAAAGGTAAGCCAAAAATTTTCTATATATTAAATGACCCATGGAAGACTCTATATATGTATGCCAAAAATTACCGTGGGTCAAATTGACCCCATGCGAAGACCAAAAAATTACTCTATATATATAATGACCCATGTAGAGAGTCAAAGGGTGTCGAAAAATTAGGGGTGGGCCAAAAGTTGACCTCATGGAAAGACCAAAGAGGTAGCAAAAAATTATCCGTGGCCCAAAATTGACCCCATGTTGTCCACAGAAGTCTATATATATCTCTATTAACAATTACATGCTATACAATGACCACGGAAGACCAAAGGGCTCTATTATGATACATCGGTCAATACAAGTTAACATCTAAATATCTATCATAAGGGCCAAAAAATTACCTGGGCATATAAATTCTATTCGAAAAAATTAGGGCGTTAAAACATAGGTGGGGCAATACGTACAACGGGTTGCTCGCAAACCGTTTGGCGCAAACCCTTCTTCGAAGGGGTTGCCAAAAAAATTAGGGGTGCCGAAAAATTAGGGGTGCCCAAAAAATACCTTCTCAAAAATGACCCATGGAAGCCAAGGGTCTATAAATATATGTAGTCGCGTCAGAGAGATAAGAGCGCCAAAAGGTAAAAGGTTCAAAAGGTAAAAATTCGAGCTCAACCAACACAAGGTCGCAGGTCAGACACAAGGTCCAAAAAAAGGTGCGGAGGGCAATTTTTGTCCCATACTACTACCCAAGATAGTGGAACAAGAACTGTCATCGACAGTTATACCCTTTGTTTTTAGGGATTCGGTGTAACATTTTATATCAGCTTTAAAGTTATAGAGGTCAGGGTAATTATACTCCGGAGCTTTAAGGTTATTTAGTTTTAATATTAAGGTCTCCTTGACCTTTGCTGGATTATTAAAATCTTCTTTGAGAAGATTACGAATAATTTTATAACTAGTGGCTGTGACGGCATAACCTGAAACCATCTGCTTAACAGTGCCTTGAAGGCAATCCAAAAGCAAGCCAAGTTTGCTGAGATCAGAATAATTATGACCTTCAACATAATTGTCGAAAGCTTCGATGAAAGAAGCATATTCTAAGATGTTACCACTAAAGGTAGGTAATTTTTTAATAGGGCGTTTAAATGGCTCCGGCTCACTAGGAGTAACCGGGGCAATAGGTGAAGGAAGGCGTGAAACTGACGGATTGATAGTTTTAATTTTATATTTAAGGGCACTAATAGAATCTAATAAAGCAGTATGCTGAATGTAATTGTCCTCATCATCAACGAGGATATTTTCATCGTCCAAAAATTGAGCGATGTTGTTGTCAGTTTCGGCCAATCCAATATCTAAATTTTCTAAATTAGTTACAAGGGAATCTAGTTTGGAAATATCGGTATTTGGGTCTAATAATTGGGTAGTGGCCTCGTTAATAGCCTTGGCAGCACGACACCGTAAAACTTACCGTTGTTCTTAATGCCATATCATAGTCTTGAGGTCACTGTGCTGATAAATCAGACATGACCCACCCACATCCACGTCCACACAGTCTTGTCATTCGTACAATCACTCACGCACGCACTCGTAAACACAAAAAATAATTAAAAATAACAAGTTATTTTTAATATGAGGAAATTTATTAGTATACCAGGGTAAACTTTGAAAAATTAATACTATTAAAGAAGTATTAAATGAAAAATAATATATAAATATAGGACGAGTACAATATGTATTGTACATAGTAAAAATATTTGTTACCAGTACAAGTTACTTAGTTACAAAAAGAATTGTCTTGAGACACAAAAAAAGATATAAAAAAATGGTTAAAAACTATAAGGATTAAAAATGTAATTTATTAATGTTAACAAAAAATGTTGAACCGATTGAACCGGCCTCAAATTGTAACCAAACACTCCAAGCATAATAATTGTTATATATAAAAAAAATTTTATACATAAAAAGTGTCTCTGTGACACAAAAAAAATTCAAGTTATAAACTTAGATATTTTTTTATAATATATATTATATCGCGAATAAAAACCGGTAAAATATGCATAGTTGTACAATGTCTGACTGAATTATTTAGTATAATATATCAATAATATAATATAAAAAACTATGTTATAAAAAAAAAATATGACCCTATGATCAGTGAATGGTTATTTTTTATAATAAATATATAAATAAATTTTATGAATATTAATTACTACTAATTTATTTAACTTCTAACACAAATTTCCTAAGATGCAACGCCTTAGTCATCCCCTCAGCGGCATAAAATTAAAATTTTTACCTTTTTGAATAAAGAAAAAAAAAAAGTATGTCTCTTTCCACATAAAAAAATAAAAATATTTTAATAATGTAAAAAAAATAAATGAAGTTCACAAAAAAAAAAAAAAAACTTCCAATTGAATGAAAATATTTATTTGAATATAAATATATATTTGGTTTTTAATTATACCACCAATAAAAATTAACTTCAATAGTTGTATAAAATAATTGGTAATTTTGAATATTAATACTATGTGAACGACCAGAATATCTTTTTAAAGAAAATAACTGTAGTAAGTTTTTATTTGATTTTATAAAATTTTTAATATTTAGATGAAAATAAAAAATTCCCCGCATTTTTACCATGAAGTTAATTCTGTTGCCCGAAAATACTAAGAAACGTTTTTCTTGAAATTGCGGTCTATGGAGCCAATAAATTTGAATGTGAAGAACTGGAGACTTGTGTTCTCCTATAAAGCCCCACACACAAAAAAAAAAAAAATAAAACCCTAATAGAAGGGAAATTCTTGTTTAAAGGTATATTTAAAATTTTGTGGGAAAAACCAACGAAGTTGGAATCTGCACTCGGGTCAGTGTCGTACAAACACCACGAATTTAGCCTTGTAGGAAAGCCTATGCAACAAGATAACCCTGTGCCGTGGGTACAGTAACTAAAACTATTTTTAAAAAATAGTTTAAAAAAGCGCCAAAAAGGCAGTTAATCAAGAAAAATGAATATAAATATTCTTTAAGTTAGGGATCGTGTGCCCAAGTATTAAGGCAAACACTAAAGGTTGAGCGCTAAGTAGTAAATGGTTTCGAAAATTCAAATCCGTAAAGGACCTGAATGAGGACGATGGGCGCCACTTAAAATGTGGGGATTTGTGACCCAGTCCCAGGTAATCTCAGGTAGCTGGGCTAATGAAGACCAGATCACGAATCCACATTTATTCCTACAAACTTTCAGAAAAATCTTCAGACGCAGACCACTTTCGCTCGATTAGTCTGAAAAAGGCAGCCAATGAATAGTGGAAAATAAACTTGATAATATATTATACCCGATCTTAACCGGGACCGAGGCAATTACTATATATATATACAAGAAAATGAAGAATAAATACTTACTCCAAATCTTTACTGCTATATAGACCAATGCCCCTTTAAAAAGGACACCGAGTTTTTTTTTTTTTTATTTTGGATTTTTTGGGAATTTTTTTTTGGCGAACGAAAAAGTTTTGTTGATCTATAAATTTAATTGAATTTATTCCCAAATATGTCTTGATTGAAAAATTTACTGAATTATTTCTATGAAGTAAGTCGTTCGATGTTTGAAATTATAAATTTTTCATTGCGAAGTTATTCTGAATTCCAATGGTGTAACCACCGTTATCGAACAAACTGAGTATAAATAAATGACTTTGAACGGTTTGACAAAGATTTGAAAAAAACTCAATCAAATTTCGAAAACCCATTGAAACAAATATAAAACAATTATTTGTGTCATTTAATTTTAACAATAAGTATACTACTAAGACTTTCTACAACTAGTACTACGAAAGCAATAATAATAATAATAATAATAATAAATAATAATAATAATAATAATAAATAATAATAATAATAAATATTAATAATAATAATAATAATAATAATAATTATAATAATAAATAAAATAATAATAATAATAATAATTTATAATAATAATAATAATAATAATTAATAATGATGATAAGAAAGCAGAATACTAGCTACACTAAGATAAATGATAATAATAAAATAATAAAATTATTATAATTATTAGTAAATATAGTAATAATTACCAACAATATAATTATTTGATGGAATAGTCAATCTCTAGAAATGCAAAGCATTCTAAAAGAAAGACAAAATTTCCAATGTAATAACTTTTCACTTTTAGTTCCTCCAACTTCCTCGTTTCTGTTTAGAAAACAAGGAATACAGAGAACCTAATAAGCAAATGTCTACTTCTTGGAAACAAATTATTATTACAAGACAGGGGTGAAGCCTCTGTCTGGAGATTTTAATATATTTGCTCCACCACCAATCGGGAAACAAAATACCAAAAACCACTAGTTAACATTTATCATGCACGGATCTTGATCGATAATCGACATCAAATGTTGACACAAATTCGCGAAAACTCCTGAACTTTGGTCCATAAATTTTTTATTATTTTACGACAAAAATCTATGGGATGTATATTATTATATAATAATATATATACTATATTATATATATATATATATATATATATATATATATATATATATATATATATATATATATATTATATATATATATATATATATATATATATAAAATATTATATAATATATATATATATATATATATATCTGTATAAACCATCAATTGATGACTTGAAATTATAAAAATTATAATTTAAGTTTATAAATATTTAATTCGAATATTTAATTCATTAAGGAATCGGAAAATTGCATCTCGATTTTGTCTCATTTATGAGGCAAATTCTGTGATCACGTGACCAACTATTAAGGCGACTTTTTATTATTTCTAAATAAATATTTATAATTTTATATATATATTTTAATAAATATATATATAAAGAGTAATTTTCAGTTATAATATTTACGGGAGGAATGTTACAATAATATTTTTATCACAAGAATCACTTCTAAGGCGAATCTTGAAAATGCAAACTTCACGTTCTGAAATTTTACGAAATTTTTTCTTTTGATTTCTATTCAATATTTTTTAATCTTTTTATCTACTACGTTCTCTGGAATTTAAATCTAAGTTTTAACATTAATAAAAGGTGATTCTCATTTTTTAGTGACGAGGCAATAATTTATGACCTACTTTATTTGATTGAAATTTCTAATTTCAACCATGACGAGATTTTTTTTTCTCTATAAGACATTTCATCACTAATGAATTTTTAACTTTTTCGATATTTTGTTGTTTTTACTTTACTTTTTTTACCGTTTTGGTTTAATATTATTATTTTCATTCAAATTTTTAATTTTAATAGTTCCTATAATTATTCTCTTTATATTAAATTTTCCCAAAATCTTTTATTTTCCCAATTTTCCCCTTTGGCGTTTTTACTTACTTTTTGAGTGTGATTTTAAAAATTTGTATGATCTCATAAAAAAATAGAACAAAAATTCACTTCTGACGAAGATTTTCTTTATAAACTGAATAAAGAAACAACTAATAGCAAATCTAAGAGAGAGAATAAAAGCATAGCTGAAATGATTCAGGAAATCTCCACCTATCAATAAAACCTGGACATCTAAAGTTAAGACGAAGTAAAAGAGCGTTTTGAAAGGTGATTTGCACAGATATTTGGTCTGGTGATAAAAACCAGTTACCAAATAACCGTAGGCGAATCAGATCAATTCAAAACTTTGCGGACTATTCTATAAGAAACGCCACAATATTATATAGTACCTCGTGGGCCCACGATCAATTTGAAATTGTCCTTTACAGAACAACACAAAAGGAAGAGGCTGAGTTAATACATAAAATTATGGCATTTATCAAAAAATGACATGAAACGAATCAAAAAACTATTGCCTTTTTTGCTAACACCTGCAAGGAGAGAAGGGTTGGTCAGATGACCGTTAGTGGGAATCCCTAAGTTGTCCAGAAAGGCGTAATGAATGACATACCTATACAAATTTCCTAAGATCAACATTTAACGGAAGGAAATTTTCAATGTTTCTGCCCTGGAATTATAAAAAAAAAGATCCAAAGGGCCCTAAAATTAAACGTCGACATGTCACGTCCAAAAAAGGTGATGATGTCTCTAAAAATGAAAAGGAGAAGCTCGTTTGAAGAATAAGCTTCGTCAAAAAATATTACTACTTTAACTGCATTGATAAATGAATCTTGTAGAATCTCTTTCGACTCGGAATGCAAATTAAGAGGACAGAGTCTACTGATGATAAGAGCAGTAAATAAGAATGAGTCCTCACTCGGTCGCTCTCGTCACTTTTATAGTCCACGGAGAAAGACGCCGATGGGTTGACGGTAAGTGATTAATCCAATAAACATCACTTTGAATTAATGATGTTACAATTACGAATTTGATATCAATTACCATTCAAATATATACTAAATAATAATTTATTGAATAAATTGATGTGAATTTGTTTACAAAAAGTATTCGTAAAAGTTATGATGGCGGTCTTTTGGACAACTCTACACGCGTTTGTCAACTGGATATTTTAAATCCCATTAGAAATTATTCAAATATAATTGTAATTTTTCAATTAAAGATAATTATTAATTGACAACAATTAACAGGACCAGCATTTCTCCACTGGATCAATTTTGATACAAGATCAGGTCTCTAGCACAATTATGGACAAGATATTGTTAATACTTCGATTATAGAAAAAATGCAAGGCATCAGTTCGGGCGTTCAAAACTTGACCTTTCGAATTGGAAGGAGGTCAATCGACAGCTTATGGTAAATGAAAGATTGGAGTGTTAAAGACCAACTTGAAATACTAACCAAGTCTGGCACTCATGGAGCACCTGGTCAACGAAGAGGGGGAAGGAAAACTTTCAATGTGAATTTTTCAATATTTTGAGAAGCCTATTTTGGCAAGTGGTTCAAATATGTCTATAATTACTTAAATACAACTTTGATCAATATAAAATGCTATCAAAATGTAGTTCTATATCTTTTAGTATAATTTGAGGAAGTTTGAAACTTCAAAACGTTATGTCAAAAGAAAGCTAGATGCAAACCGGTTTTTTGTATCCGTTTCATTTTTCTCAATTTGGCAAGGATGGAGGTTATTATATATATAAGATATATAATAGTACTTATATATATATATATATATATATATATATATATATATATATATATATATATTTTATATATATATATATATATATATATATATATATATTATATATATATATATTTTATAAATTTTATAATATTATTTTAATTTTTATATATTATTTTAATAATTAAATGTAATTTAATTATATAATATTTATATTTTATATTATAAAAAAAATATATAATATTATCATATATAT
>JABUQX010031151.1:0-12500 GCA_015478945.1 Trachelipus rathkii | reverse complement strand
CAATAAACTGAGAAGAACCACTCGAAAAAAAGGATTTGGAAGAAGCAGAACGACGAATAAAAGAAAAGCGGGGAAAAAGGAAAGGGAAAAAGAAAGGACGGGGTGAGAATGACTAAGAGCGAAGCGAGGTGCCCAAAGGCAAAGGGAATGGGGGGGGTGAAAGAAAGACCCACGGAAAACAACAAAAAACAAACCGGGCCTCCGACTAAACGACCCCCGCGCCCGGCACCGGCCACCTAAAAAAAGAATAAAACAAACCACGACGGCGCGGAGCGGCGAGGAGGGTGATGAGAAGGCATACGCTTGCCAATCCTAAGATTTAGACAAATATTTATAGTGTTTATTAATTAAAGATTAGAGAAAGGAAGTGTTGGGTGGTTGTAAGGCAGCGAGTGAAATGACGTGACTAAGGCATAAATCTGTAAGGGAGGCCGGACGGAGTAGGGGGCAAAGTAGACAGCAGATCGGGAAGATGGAAGATAATGAGAAGAAGATGAAGAGAATGAATATAAAAACAAAAGAAAGACGATAAAAAAGAAAAGATACATAAAAAAAAATGAACAAAGACGAATAAAAAAAAAAAACAAACACACTCAAACCGCCAACAAAAAGCAAAAAAAGGCAAACCAAAACAAAAAAATCGCGAAAACGGCACAAAACCAACAAAAACAAACCAACCAACAACTAGTGCCCACAACACAAAAGAAAAGAGTAAAGAAAGAGGAAAAAAAAAAAAAAAAGTAGAAAAGAAGAAAAAGAAAAACACTACAACACCAGAGACATTAACTAACAACACGACAAAAAACCCAGCCCCCAACACAACCACCCATACGTGCGAGCATAACAAACGAAGCCGCCACGACAACCAAGGATCACAGACACACCAATACATAAATTAGAAGGGCCGGGCACGAACACCATTCAGTATGGTTGGTTTGTACCTCAGCCCTTACGTAGCCTATAGTAAATTTAAGTACGATATTTCGCGTATCGTAAGACTAATATATGATGCACGCCACATATAAAAAACCATAACAACCCGTGTGTATAAGACACCAGGATAGTTGAGCTTTATCAGGTCCGGGCCACACCATAAGCAAGAGCCACGGGCTAACAAAGCGTGCCAGAGTCATTGATACTTCGGAAGGGCGGGTAGCAAATATATAAGTGACTCGAAAATAGTAGAATCAATCCAGGCGTGAATTGAAGCTGAATATTATATTACTCATCCTCACTCCGATTAATAATATAATATTATTAAGAATAATAAATGTAATTATAGTCAGTATATATTATATAGTGTATATTGATATATATGAAGATTTATTAAGTATATATATAGTAAATATATAATTATAATATTTATGATTATGATAATATATATATAATAGATGTTATATAGTAAATTATAACTAAGATAATATGATATATGTTAAAATGACAGCAGGTCCGTTTACAAAAAGATATTTCAAAAAGTAAGAATTTGGAATAGATATAGTATTATACCCCGATTTACCCTACTGTAAATCAAAAAAGCACAGTACAGTAAAAAATGTGGTCCTGTGAGTCCAAAAAATCCAAGAAAAGAGGAGGGGGATAAAAGTTAAATAAATTTTTTGCTCTGGAGTACATGGTTCCCGGAAGCAGTGGGGACTTAATAAAAGCCAAGCTTCTTCCAATATATAGTATTGTGGTTTTAAATGGCAGATCTCAGTTTATAGATGTATTGTTGTTATTTTAATACCACACAATTTGGTATAATCAAAGTACTATAATTTAAAATCTTGTTAACCGACTTCACCTAACTATATAATATAGAACGTGTATGATATAGTTTAATCTCATTCACAACGTTACACTCAATCACATAAACTAGTTTTAATGGTTCCACAGTGTCATTAATAATCTATATATTATCCCCTTGTAAAAAGATTGAATAACATATAAGAATTTGTATTTAAATCCTTTGCTTAATGAAATTTATGAAGATTCAACATTAAAGTTATATTTTAATCGCACACTACCAATTTTGAGTCTTACTTTGAAACTGTTATATAGCTATTTAAAGTATTACAAAATCCTAAAGGTCATAATCAGAGAATAGTGATATTATAAAAGGCTCATAATTATCATTTTTGGCTACAACACAGGAATGAATAATTAAGTACACTGAAAACGTTTAGACCTGATATTTAGTACGTCCAGAATATGAAATAAAACATAACAACGTCCTAAAATAATGAATTTTCTTAATGAGTGCAAATTTACTACTTTCCTATTATAATTATATCATATATATATTTAGTTAGATATTAATAGCTAATATAATATATACTAAATAAATCCCAACTACTTCACCCCCTATACTTACATCAAATAAATTAATTTATACACACACAGGATTAGATCATAAATATATAATCGAATATAGTAATAGGTAATGGATTATGACCTCACAATAACTACTTGATAATAATAATAAATAACGGACTATAATTAGTATATAATACTGACACACTAACTAAAATACGCATACTCTATACGTACCCCACACAAACCATAAAATCGTGCACTATGATATGGAAAAATCACATGGCACATGATTCCCTGTATAGAAGCCACGAAGGGAATCCCCGTATACTGGTCACTAGGCGCCTGTTAGTGTTGTGAGGATATTCAGTTCAACATCAGACCCCCCGCTCTCAACTACAATGGATAGCGTGATAACACAAAGAACATCACTAGTTATCCTTGATCACAAACATATGTTCTTGAAATTGTGTTAAATTTATGACAATATCTTTTTTATTAATAGGCTTATTGAATTAGTCGAGTATAAAGTTGAAACTAAGAGGAAATGACGTAATTAAACTTACTAGATTACAATTGGTTAAGAATAATTTTTAGGTTTAAGTTACGGCTACATCGGTTGGAGACAACAGTATAGTTTATACAGAACCCTTTTGACCCATAACAATATAATATGTAATATTGAATTTATCAATTCTTTACGTATTAATAATGTAGGTAGATTAATTTAATTTAATTTTATATATTATTATAATAGTATATATTAATATTATAATATATCATAATAAAAATTAATAATATATATTTTTTAATTTAAGTATTATTATTATATTATATATTATTTATAATATTATTATTATATATTGCCAAAAACTTCTAATTTGACTCTCCGACGGGCGTATAAGCTATGTAAATCTCGAAAACTACGATAGATATACAATAATAATATCAATAATATACATCTTTTGGTAAAAGACTTACAATAGTTACTCAATACATAATATGCTAGAACATTATACTTCAGGCGCGCCGTTAGACTTGTTAATTAATTCACTTAATGTGAGAGTGAGTGGAGGCTAACCAATTAAAAGCATTAACTTTAAAGTAGTTCATTCGAACCATGGCTCGTGAACAAAAATCTTCATTTTTGCTATAAGTCATACAATATTTCAAATATCACACTAAGATCTCTATATCGCTAATTTATTGTGGGGAGTCGAAAACAGATAGTACTTATCGTATATAGCCGTTGACTTATTTGACTTATTAGACAACATATGACTCACGCAAATGATATTCCTTCGACGGTGTGAGATAAATATTTTGTCTAAAAACTGACAAATTCAATATATAGAAGAATAGGTGTGATATTAATGGACAAGTCCCATTGTGGTACTTATCTGGAAAATGTAAGAAAAAGATTCCTCAAATTATCGGTAATGATTAAAGGTAATTAACTCTTACATTTATGCATAGTAATATAGTGTGAAAAAGATAAAATAGAATGAGAAATATAGGGAAGATTATGAGTTACAAAAACAAAAATCAACTTTATACCATATTAAATACGTCCTGAGAACTTTCTACATCAATGCACTTGAAGGCGAAAAGGTTGTTTATAACACATAAAGTGGGATATTCCTGAAAAAAACAAGTGAAGGAGCAAATTTTCAATTAAATTAATAAAAGAATAACATCCATAAGATGATATGAAAACCTCAGCTCAAATGGAGAGGGTCATTTCTGTGGTAATTTATTCACGACGAAGACGACGATGAATTTGCTAAAACGAAGATCAACGACTATGACGACGATGATTAAAAAGATACAATATAAAACAAAACAAAGTTGTGGCAGTAATAATACAATAGATCTAAGAAAGTTATCGAAGGGAACACATTATTCACTGAGTATTGGAATAACACTAAAGAATATAATAAGTCAACCAATTCATGCCCTCCTTCTATAAAGGAGGATGGACCACCATTATACGTATAAATGAGGTATATATAGCATAAAATATATAATAAAATGATTATATATATATATAAGATAATATGAATATTAGTATATAGGATATATTAATATTATATATATACTAGTTTATATATTATATATAATATATATACATACTATATTATATAGTATTAATATATATTATATATATATATATAGTATTATTATTTTATTATTATATATATATATTATCATAAATCAATACCTAGAGAGTGTCCATTATATTTCATCTTCACTATTCTATGGAATATCTTGTATAAATTAAATAAAAATGTTCTAAAAAGGAAAAATTCTATTAAAAAATTACTTATACCCATCTTCTTAATAAACTTCATATCAATTTTAAATATATTTCTCAAAAAACCTAAAGTAGAAACACAGACTATCTTTTCTATAAGCGTATCATATAGAACTTTAATGACTATATATAGATATGAGCACTCTCATCTTACTCACACCTTAATTAACTTTTATAACATGTATACACTCGCACATTATATAAAATGATTATCGGTAGAAAAATCTAAATATATATATAAAAGGTATATTTTTTCATAATTTATCTTATCGAACAAAATGTAGAACAAGATTTCACATGACTAGATTATAAATATATCATATAAAAATATCACATTCCACCATTAAAATAAATAATACTATGATTTCCTAAATTAACCAAATACTAATAACAGTATAATATTTTTATATACTATAATCTCCATTCACCTTATAACTACTCATTTTCAACACGCTAAGAATTGTATAGATACAATTAATGCTTGGTTCTGAAAGGAATAAAATACGATTATGTATTCCTTATCATGACTAGATTACTTTAACTTATCCTCAAACTCTCATAAACTTTCTCTCTTTTTCTTAGATCTATACATAGTTCTCGCCAAAATATAAAGTCATTCGATTTTCCATATACTCCGTTAGAAACTCAGTAGATTAGGATTGGAATAAGGTAACTCTCATATATTATATTGATAATACTAAAGTCATAGATATATTGTGATAATTAAGTAGTTATATTCATATAATCAGAGTATATTATAATAATTTATTAATAGATATATAATTAATATTAATTAATAATAATATTATTAATATATTAATAATATAATATCATATATAATATTAATAATGATAGTAGTTATATTTATATCTTTATCATCACAAATCTATTGGATCTAATATATATATATATCATATATATATATTATATATATATTAATATTTTAATATATATATAAGCTATATAATAAAATCACTATATATATCACTAAATATAATAATCATTAAAATATTTTCAGTTTTTAATATATAATATTTTCAAATCAAAAATATTCATACTTTATATATTATTATCTAATTTATTTCATTTGTAAATAGTTAATATTATCTAAAAAAAAAAAAAAATTATAAATATAAATACTGAATAATAATAAATTAATTATATAGATATATATATATTATTTTAATTCTCATTATAAGATTTAATTAATTATTAATATATATTTAATATATATGATGTATATATATATATTAATTAAAATATAATTAATGATATTATATATGATAGATAATTATAAATGATAATAATATATATATCGATTTAATACTAACTAAATACCAATATTTTGCTTTAGTATCGATTAATCGATACTTCCTATCTAGTCCGAGTTTCTAACGGATTTGAAAATCGAAAGCTTTTCATTTTGAGACCATTCTAAGAAAGGAAAGTTTTGAGTTTGGATAAGTTAAGTCGTCTGAAGGACAATCGTTTCCTTCAAAAACCCCTTTTGTATTACAATTTTAGGTGTTGAAAGTAGTTTAAGGTGTGGATTAAGAATTAAATATTACTTTTGTTTGGTTTTAGGAAACGTGTTTTTTTTTAATGTGGAATGGATTTTTATGATATTTATCTAGTTCATGTGAAATCTGATCAAATGGTGGTTTGAAAAAAATACGTAAAATTTAATTTTTCGTAATAATTATTTTCGTGAACTTAAAATTAATTAGGAGTAGAGGTGATAACATAAAATACAAGATACTATTAGTACTAGTATTATATTTAAAATGAATAAGTTATTTAACAAAGATGGTTAAGTAATTTTAATAGAATTTTCCTTTTAGAAACATTTTATTAATTTATACTAGAGTTAAAAAAAAATTTGAACAATTTTAAATTAGCCTAGAATCTAATAGTCACTTTTGAATAGTAATCTAATCTTTTGTGAATTTTTGAAATTCCATATGGACTTTAGGCAAAAAGGAACCAACCCACATAACATTAAAATAGATGGTTTCAACGATTAGGTTAAGTATACGTATGAAGAAAATGAGTGTTTATTGAAGTAACTGTAATTACTACACTAATTTATATATAGGGTGATTCTATTTTGTAGGATTTGACCCGCACCGGTATATTAGTATAGCTAACGGTAGGAGATCGGTGACAACAATGGTGTGCGTAAACCAGGTTACTCTTGAGTGTGTTAAACACTCTAACAATCTTTCTTCTAAGTTTGACAAAAATAGTATCAAAAAAAATCTTTAGTTTTTTTTTTATCGTTTCAGTTAACAATTAAAATTTGTTGAATAAAAGTTAAAAATTAACGCTCCAGATGAAAAAGAAACAGCTATATCGAATTTTTTTTTGTAGAGATAACACTATAGATGTTTTCTCCTGATATTAAAAATTTTCGATGTTTATTTTTATTTATGATTACCAACGAATCAATTTAATATACAAAACGTATTTAGATGTGAAAATGTTGTTACGCAGCCCGTGGAATATAAAAAAATAACCCGATCGCTCATAATGAAGATATATAAGTTCATTTATATATATACACGGTAATTAATCAACTCACTACTGACTCTTATGGTAGATATATATTTGTAGTACTATATATAGTGATATATATTATATATAATATATAAGTATATATATATATATATTATAATATATTATATGTTAGCGTATACTAGTATATATAGTGGACAAAGTATACTTTCTTACCTATCGAATCGAGTACATTTGAAATATCGAAAATATTTGAAATATCGATACATTGAAATATTGAAAAGAAGCGAAGAAAAATTGAGTAAAATGAGCGAAAGTTTAGTTTTTAAATTTAGTGAAGTCACCTCTTGTATATATTATATACTGATCACCTCATCCTACGCTACTGAGTATATATTATATATATAGTATATGATATAGTATATATACATATATAGGTATACTATATAGTATATATTATATATTAGGAAATAACGTATATAATTATTATTTATATCTACTATTATACTATCACTACTCTCTATTCATACGTTTATATTATATGATTATAATTATAAGTTATTATATTGATATATATATACTAGGTGAAACTAAAGAAGTTACCGCATGATATCTCGAAAACTAAGATAGATTACCAAGGGGAAAAAAAAAAAAACTTTTTTTTGGGAAAAAAATTAAGTGATATTTATTTTTTTTTGGGAAAGATTTATCACATATGGAATCTGCGTATGAAATTTGTATGGAAAATGGAAAAAAAAAATTTAATTTTTTTTTATTTTTATTTATTATCTCCAAAACTATGATAGGTACAAGGAAATTTAATAAATAATTTCAGGAATCAGATCGTATGAAATATTGTATGAAAAAAGTTTTTTTTTTGTTAACTAAAAGCATACCCCAGGGTAAACCGCAAAGATGCAAAAGAGTCGGGGTCTCTCGGCTCAAGGGACGACGGGTTAGGACTATTTCCCCCTCTCCGGAACCCCCGCCTCTCTTTGGTATTTGGGTTTCGCGGGGGGTTCCTCCGCCCCTCCCCTACGGGGTATGAAAACGTCCCCCCCTTTGTCCCACCTTCGCGCTCGGAGCCCCCTAAATAAATTTATACCCGCTGAATTTTTTCATTATGCTTTTTTACGCTCTCTCTTGTTCTCTTATGTCGGTAGTGTTTGGACTATACTCTGAAAAAAATAAAAAAAAAAAGTATTAATTTTTTTTTCATTTCAATAAGGAAAATTTTCATAACGATGATTCCATCAATTTATGTTCCTAGCCAGTTTTCTTTGCTGTACCTATCTTAGTCTTTGGAGATATCCATCCGTGGGTAATTTCTTTAGATTTAGGCCCTAAACCTATTAACATATATTAATATAATATTAATATGTATATATATATATAATATTATATATATATATATATATTATATATATATATATATAATTTTTAATAGCTAATTAATATATATATTATTGCTCGTGCCTTAAAGCAAATATATTAGCAATTCTCTTTTACTAACCTACTTTTAGCCCTAATAATATGTTTATTAATTTGATATATTATAGTATATATTGTTTTACATGTTTAAATAGTTGATAGCTATATTCAATTTAAGTATAAAAAAAATGTTAAATTATACCATTAATTATTGACTACAAATGTTTCTCAAAATATTTCTCATATAAGTTTGTATAATTATATATGTGCTTTTAGTTTTTTAATGTATTTAAATTTTTAGTTGGTAGAGTGCTTCTGTGACAATTAGCCATGTATCATTCTTGCCCATATATAACAATTTTATTTTATAAAAATACTGAAGAAACATAATTTTTCTGAAACTTCGCAATTATTTTGGATTCTATGGCTAGTTTCATGCATCGTCTCAAACAATGATGTGTGGGTCGTTCTCTGTCTATTAACGTACATTGACAATAATATATATATATATATTTACTATAAATATGTATATTAATATAGGCTTCCTATAAATTATAAAGTGTATATTATATATCTATTATATATATATAATTAATATTATTTCTACCTCTAGTATATATATTAATATGATACTATATTATATTATATAGTTATATCATCACGGGAAATACTTAGGAATACATTCCAGAAATTTTATAAATCTTTCGTCTCTTTTCCCATATAACTTGAAAGAGAAATAAATCCATAATTATTATAGAGTGAAATTTTGATGAAATTTGTTCTCTTTATTTGTTTATTTATAATTTGTACCTTTCTGCAACTGAGAAAACTATTTACTTATAATTAATAGTTGTTTCTTATTGGCTCTTTTGTGTTTTTGGTATAATTGCCTCTAGTTAGCTACATTATGCTATTCTCTTCAATTACTTAGCGTTACGTAAAGGGTGTGAGGTTTCTTGTTAGGGTTAGGTCCAGGTTAGGTAAGTATAGGTTAAACTTAAGTGATTGTTGGATTCCTTTGGGAGAAAACTGAAATTCACGTGTACATGGTTGACAACGGAAAAGAAAATTTTCGCCTTTTTCTAATTAATGTCACATGTCGATATTGTACAAAAATATATTCGTTACATTTCTTATTCGTCCACAATTGACTTGGAAAATATTTGCAAAAAACACTTAAAATGAACCCGTATTCACTGGAGACACCTTTCTTATATTTTCCACACTCATTACGATCCATTTCTTACTAACTATTAATAATTTAGAGTAAAAAATATAGTTTATAGTTTAAATTTTGTATTCTCGCTTAAAACCAAGTGAAGCTACTCCTCTCTCGCTCATTTTTTTGTAGCGTTAGTTTTTATTGTGTCTTTTAATTTAGATTCTATTCCATCATTAAAATAAAAATTGTATATATAATCTTTATCAGATATAGTTAATCCGATATACAGTAAAGATTACAATCATACGAATTTAGGTAAGAAAATTACGCGCTTTATCCGGTTCATTTATATACTTAATATAGATATGAGTACTATAGAGTACTATCTACATATATATTAATATAAATAGTATATATATATATATATATATATATAGTATAGGTATAGATTAATATATATATTATAATTATATATTAATATATATATATTAAATATATATGAGTATATATATTTATTATTATATATGGTTAATTTTATCTCTAGTAGACAGCGACCTCACACCATTTTGATGAACCAAAATTTTTAAGCTCAAAAAATTTCAAGTTAAGAAAAGTTTTTTAATAAAATTTATTGGAAAAAGCTCATCTATGGCATTAATCCAAAAGCTTGCCAATAAAGAAATTCTTAAAAAACTTTATTTAACTTAACTTTTCTGAAACTTTGAAATTTTTTTGAAAATTTTTGAAATTTTATTTTTAATGAACGCCTGGGTCGCTTTTTTCAATTATAACCTCATTATATTGGTTATATATATTATATAGATAATATATTAATATATATATTATAATATAAGTATTATAATATTAGAACAAACATGAATTAAAATATTTTATTATATATCATGTAATAAATCTATATATACTATATATCTTAATTTAGATTATACATAGTATTATTAATATATAACTTAAATATATTAATATAATATATATATATATTATATATAATTATAATATGCCTGGCATATTCCGATAAGTCACATGCTATAATGTTAACTTTAAACCCCTATAATAGCTTACTCACCTATATATAATGAGCCGAAAGAATAAAACCAATACATTTTTTGATATTATTAAGCAAGCCCCAATTATGCATGTCAATGGCGCTTAATTCATTAAAAAAGAAAATTTATTTTCTAATATTTATAATAAACGAACCCTCTAATACTAGAATTATACACTCTATATAAATCTCATCTGCAAAAAAAGAGCGCGTATGCTTCTCCAATACCCTATCCAGTTACCTGACACGCTAGCTCAATGACGAGAGACAAAAGAGAAGGTTGCCGCACAAAAATTAACAGTTTTGTCTTTTGAAAACTTGCTCTTGGGAGAAATGATAATGTCTTCAAAGGTGTTTTTCTCTTACTATTTTTTAATTTATTGCTTTTTTAAAGGTGCCGTATCACTAAAAGCATGACTCACGTCACGGAGTTAAAAGATAGGAAAAAGAGGGAGGCACCACGAAAATTTGTATATAATATATACACCCACACGGATCAGTGCTCCCAAAAAAAAGAGTTATAGATCGTGAGAAACCCGACCTCTGTCCAGTTATTAGTTGTTTTACCGTGGGTATCCTTTAGTTAAATAAGAATATCAAAAAAAACACTAAAATTTCCAAAAATCTTGACTAAGCCTTTTGACGTATGGCTCGCCAACATGGTAGTACTCGAGCTCCTTCGTATATCTCAAATACAACGTCCATTGATAATTCCTTCAACGAATTGTTAACCATTCTATAATTTTTTATAGGAAAACAGATATATTAATTTTTGTGAACCTAATAAAAATTAACAAAATATAATTATTCCTGAAATATAAAAATAAATTAATTAAAATTATAACTGAATGATAAATCTATAAATAGTTAACTAGTTAACCATAGACAAATAAATGTCTTATCTCGGGTATCTTGAAACCATTGATTTATAATTAATAATTAATAATATTATAATATTATTGTATATATATTAAAATGATTATAATAATTGTATGATAAAAATAATGTCATAATATAATATTATTGGTGAAACAAATTGCAATAATAGAAGAATAAGACTTTAATTAATAGTGTATATAGTAGCTTACTCTAGTATAATTCTAGTTATAAAATATATATAAAATAAGAGGATAACTTTCTATTAAATTTTGTGATAACATTTTTTATATTTAGGTATAACATAATAGGATACATATATTAATACCTCATCTCAAATATAATGTTTTTACAGCGGATTACCTTACCACTCACGGGCTGAAGCCCTTTATACAAAGGGGGGCAGAATAAAATAAGGAAAGCCTCCCCACCCAAACCTAACGCAAAATCCGTCTACAGGGCCGAGCGCGACGTGAATGGTTAGATCAGAGAGCTCAAACGATGTGTGTAAATTACCGTAGAGGTAAAGTAACAGAAGATGGCAGAAGATTCCACCAACATGAATGTGGGGCTCGAGGAAAGAAGGAAGGTGGCCACCACATAGAGCGAACGAGTCTGCTCGGATTTTTCCATCTCGGTCCACCTGCTCTCAAATTCCAGGTGCGGGAAGAGAGACCTATTAGCAACCCGCTGTGTATTGCGAGGGGCACCGCAATGGAGGTGGAATGCGAGTGGCAACTCCTCTGAGGGCATCATAGCCGCGTCTGGACTAATTCAGCCCCTATCGAAACAGAGCATCAGTGCGCCTGCCATCGGTCACGTCGGCAGGA
>JABUQX010031150.1:7500-12500 GCA_015478945.1 Trachelipus rathkii | reverse complement strand
AATAAATATGTAAAATATGAAAAATTTAATGTTTAAAACCCTCACGCACTCGTACACCCTCACAAATTTACGAATTTTTTTTTTTTTTACAATTATTCAACATAAAACTGGTTAAGTATAAATTAAAACAATAATTAACTAAAAACGTAGGTGCTGTGCTAAACCCGTTTAAAATAAATTAAAAAAAATAATATCTTATATATAAAGTACACTCGCCCTCGAAAAAATAACTACCCTTGTACTATCTAAACTACGTATTACACGATCTTAAAAACTAACTATTGCTATCTAACATAACTAAAAAGTAAAACTTAAAAATTAAAACGGATATCTTATCTTTTAAAAGGATGATCAAATTCTTCAAATATTAAATCCATAAAAGTTAAAAACAATTAAAACAGGAGAGCGTTCAATGTACAAATACACTTAGATGCAGAATAACTAAAACATTACAAGCACTACTTAGACCAACGGAGTTTCAGTTAAGCACAACCTATCACCACACAGTCTAACACACTTTTAAATTCATCAAATAAAAAAGAATATAATAATTTTTTCGTTTGATATAAAAAGTAATTCTTGAATATTATTAAATATTTGAATATAATATAAATATAAAAGAAAATAAAATATTTAAAATGAAAATTTTATGCAATATAAATTTTAAATTTTTTTAAATTTTAAAAATTTACTAAATTTTTTTTCAAAATATTATTAAATATTTGAATATAATATAAATATAAATAAAATATTTAAAATAAATATATATTTATTACTTAATTTTATACGGTAAAATTTTTTTTTTTTTTTAAATTTTAACTTAAAAATTTGCTGATTTTTTTTCTGAATAACTTAATATTTATGTAAAATATTAAAATAAAGAGAAAAGGAAAAAGAAAATAAAGGAGACGAATATTTTTCATATTAATTTAAGAATCTATTTTTATTAGTTTATTTTATTTTGACCTAACAAAATATATATTTATAAAAAAATTAATAAAAAAATATTTAGCGAATATTTAAATTCTATAAATTCAAGAACTCACTCTTGCAAAAGACTAAAGAAAACTTAATTTTCTTTAAAATTTCTTGTCATTTTCTTTATTTATTTCAAGAGGGGAAAAAATTATTTTCCCTTTAAATTATTTTTTCGCGCCATTTTCCAGGCATCTTTACTATTTTTCCCGCCATTTTTCCTTCCCTATGAATTATTATTTTCATCTTTTTTAAAATGAAAAATTAATTAAAAATAAAAGAGATTGACTTTTATTGATTTTAAAACGATCTTCTTTTAATAAGATTTTATTATTTACTTAATTGAACTATATTTATACTTCAGTTATATATGTACATAATTCTTTTAATAATTATGATCACTATCTCATAACAAAATATTATGTATTTTATTATTACTTATATGCATAATAAATTAAACATAAACATGTGGAAAGGTATACTTCATATGCAGATGAATTTGTTGAATTTTTAAGACTCTTGAAAAAAAATAAACATCTTCTATAAAGTGCTTATCTTCAATTCCTAAATGAAAAATTGCTAATCTAATAAAAAATTTAAATAAATAACTGATTAGTATCTTATTTATTAGAAATATATTGGAAAAATAATAAAATTTCACTCGGGAATTTCATTTATATATATATATATATATATATATATATATATATATATATATATATATATATATATATATATATATATATATATTATATATATATTATAATATATATATATATATATAATATATATATTATATATATATATATATAATATATATATCTATATATATATATAATATATATATATTAATATATATATAATTATATATATATATATATATAATATATATATATATATATTGAAAATATATATAAAATATAATATATTATATATATATATATATATATATATATATATATATATATTTTGGGTGGGTCAAAAAAATCAAGTTTTCTAGTATCGAATTCTAATAGGGCTCAAAGGTTACATATTTGTATCGTAATCAACTGAAAATTTATGAAAAAAATCATATTTTTGATCTTCAGTTCGCACAAATGGCTTAAAGTTTTGAAAAAAAAACAATTTTCCTTCACGTTTAAATTTTACAAATAACGTTTTTTAGATTTTAATAGCGTCTAAGTCTTTCATTTTAGTTGCCTGATGACAGAAAATGGTAATTAAAAATCATAGGTACATTTTGAGTTAGCGCAAAAGGCCTAAAATATTAAAATTTATGTGAAAATTGGATTTTTTCCCGTTTTGTAAAATGACTCGTTGTGGTATTTTAAATTATAAAATTCTAAATTATAAAATCCAACTCTCGTATGTGTCGTCTCTCATCCACTATCTAACCTAACAACATGTTCTCTGGGTGACAGAAGAACGCGTTTCTCTCAATCACAGGATCGATGATTCTTTTATTGTCATCTGGCAAATGTCAAGTTGTTTGAACAACCTTAAAGATGCGTCTAGAACCATATTCCATTGACTGATATTTCTTAATGTAGAGCCAGACAGGAGAGTATGTCTTCACAACGTGGTTTACAAGCATTGTGAATTCGTTTGTAGGACTTCTTTGGGAAATGAACATCCGTTAAACCCGGTTTGCACATGTCAGCCATCGGAAGTGTCTCAGAGGTCCAAGATCTCTTACAGCCAGATCTGGAGCACATTATCCTGTCTGAATTACTTTGACAATAACCAGAAGGTACTCTTGGTCTTTAATAAAATTTGTTTTATTTCAACTGATTTCATCTAATTGAATTGCTTGGAAATTTATAACGGGTAATTTCCCACAATCATGCAGTTGTTTGCCAATTTTCCCAGAGAATGACGCTGGTCCAATCATCTCTCCATTAAAGTATCCAAATAAGTGTTTGACTGGTAGCTCGTTGAAGTGAAGTAAGTAAATGAGCCACTGCAATGGGCTCTGAATTTTAATTTCTATGTTGCGGATAACACCAATTTTTCACCTTGTATTTGTTGCTGTGACATCACAATCAATAGCTTCCAGTTAATTAATATTAACAGCATTATTTTCCAGGTACTTAAATATGCAATTGGCTATTTCACTACCGATTCAACTCGCCGGAGTGACGTAACTGACATATTGCCCACTAGGCTCACAAATCACGCTAATGTGCTTCTTTTTCCTTACTCTTCGGTATATTATTTTCCCTTTAAATTATTTTTTCGTGCCATTTTTCAGGCATTTTTGCTATTTTTTCCTAGACATTTTTCCTTCCTTATGAATTATTATTTTTTTCAAGATGAAAAATTAATTAAAAATAAAAGAGATTGACTTTTATTGATCTTAAAACAAGCTTCTTTTAATAAGATCTTATTATTTGGATAATTGAATTATATTTATATTTCACTTCTATTTTTATATAATTCTTTTAATAATTATGCGCATTATCTCATAACAAAATATTATGTATATTTTTATTACTTATATGCATAATAAATTAAACATAAACATGTGGAAAGGTATACTTAATATGCACATGAATTTATTGAATTTTTAAGAGTTTTGAAAAAAAAGAATAAAAAATCTTCTATAAAGTGTTTATCTTCAATTCCTAAATGAAAAATTGGTAAACTAATCAAAATAATTTAATTAAATGACTGATTAGCATCTTATTTATAGGAAATAGATTAAAAAAATAATAAAAGTTCTCTAGGAATTTATTTATATATATATATATATATATATATATATATATATATATATATATATATATATATATATATATATAAATATGTATATATAGTGAGATATATATATATATAGTGAGGAGAGAGAGAGAGAGGAAAGAGAGGAGAGAAAGAGGAAGGAGAGAGAGAAAGGAGGAATAGTGAAAGACTATAGAGAGAGAGAGAGAGAGAGAGGCAGGATCACATATTATTACATACATATATTACATACACACACATTACATACACATATTACACATACATATACCAATTACATAACAACAGGTCCCTTTACATACATATTATTACACACATACAGCATATTGTTATTATTATTATTATTACACACATATAAATTATTCATACATATATATATTTACATATATACATATATATATATATTTATCTTTATATGTTATATATATATATATATGAGTGAGAGAGAGACACATAAACACATACACACACACATACATATTACATATACATACATGTGCATGTGGATTTTATATATATATATATATATATATATATATGATTGAGAGAGGAGGAAGGAAAGAGGGGAGATAAAGATATAATGTATTACATATACATATATATATATATATATATATATATATATATATATATATATATATTTTTTTTATGTATATATATATATATATATATATATATATATATATATATATATATATATATAGAGAGAGAGAGAGAGAGAGAGAGAGAGAGAGAGAGAGAGAGAGAGAGAGAGAGAGAGAGAGAGAGAGAGAGAGAGAGAGAGAGAGAGAAGGAAGCGCGCGAATAAGGAATGAAAATCAAATGGATTCTTTTCTAATTCTCACTTTAAAACTCCAGAAATTGGTAAGAGATTGTAGTCTAAAAATTTGAGATTTTAAAACGCCCCTTCCAAAAAAATGTGGGAGGAGGGGTAACTCTCGTTAAATCCCTTTTTTTAAAGGTTTGTTTAACAGCAGAAAGGTTTTACCGCAGCCTGTAGGACCCGCCACCATGCATGTAGCAGGGCTGAAGAACATGAATTTACCCACATCCATGCTCGTAGCGTGTTCGATGTACAATGCAACTTTCGAAGCTAGAAAGAGAGCATACATATATATATCTGTATCTATATATATATATATATATATATATATATATATATATATATATATATATATATATATATATATATATATATTTATATATATATATATATATATATATACTTTCTATAGCCAATGTATCGTATACTATTAGAGTAATACAGGATCGCAAACCATTATGTGCAA
>JABUQX010031150.1:0-5000 GCA_015478945.1 Trachelipus rathkii | reverse complement strand
AGGAATTTTAAAAAAAAATATATATATATATATATATATATATATATATATATATATATATATATTCTTTACATATATATATATATATATATATATATATATATATATATATATATATATATATATATATATATATATTACTAGTTGATCACTTGTCACCACCTACTCACAGTCTGGAACCTTATTGAAGGAGGGATAAGCAAGCCTCAGAAGTTCAATAAACTGACGCAAATTACGTAGATGAATTTCACAGACGCAGGCTTGAAGTGAGGGGAGATTAAATTGCTAAGGAAAGCAGAAGATGGAAGAGAATTTCACAAAACAGAGGTGGCAGGAAAGAAGCCGAAACACTGCAAAGGAACTATATGGAATTACCAATATCAACACAAAACCTGCGGGGCTAAGAGGTCAGTGAAGGTGGTGTGGTGCGCGAGTGATAAGTCTCCTGAGCACCTGCCGCTGCGTGGTACCTATAGAAAAGATAAAGCACCAACATCGCTGCGCAAAGATAGAGGGTCAACTGAACTGAAAAGTACACAGCAGTTTATAAGCCTTTTGGTCTTTGACTCGACCCTATCCAAAAGAAGAGTGAAACCAGAGCTCCCCCCCAGATATGAGAGCAGTATTTCATGCAAGGGCGAATGAGGCCCTTGTATAGCTGGAGTAACTGAGAAGAGGAAAAAATGTCTCGCAGTCTAAACAGAACTCCCGTTTCTAGGAGGCCGCCCTAGCAACAGCGCTGTGGGATGTGAGGTTTCCAAGATATTTTTTTGTTTATGTTAAGGCCAAGGATATTTATATTGTCAACAGGAGAGAAGAGAGAACCGTTGAAAGAGATAAGAAAGTTGGAAGGTGTTTTAGAGAGGGAGATTTGTAGAAGTTGGGTTTTTAAAGAATTGAATTTCCCAAGATTGAGACGACCTCACCGGGAAATTCTATCCAGATCAGCTAGAATAAAATCGGAAAGATTAAGACGAGAGACAATTCTAGAAGTAAAAGAGGGAGCAGAATTGAAATGAGTTGAAGAATGAAGGGTCGAGTCATCGGCATATGAGTAGATAGTTTGATGTGCAGGTGAGAAAATCATTAATAAAAAGCCGGAATAAAGTAGGAGATAAGAGAGAACCATGAGGAACACCACTATTGACAGAAAAAAAAGAAAATATCCCCCCATTAACAACAGCTTATATTGAGCGATTTGAAAGAAAGCTAGACATAAGCAAGCAAAGAGAAAGAGGAAACCCAAAGGAGGGAAACTTGGAGAACAGTGACGCGTGCCATTCCCGGTCAAATGCTTTGGATATGTCAAGTGCCATTGAGCAAGTCAAAAGTCAAGTCAAGTCTCCCCCGTAGTTCCTAACAGCGGAAAACCATAAATCGGTTAGAAAGTATATCGCCAGTAGACCTCGAGCGCCGAAAGCCGTACTGGTAATCAGAAAGATGAATGAGTCAGATTTATATATATATATATATATATATATATATATATATATATATATATATATATATATATATATATATATATATATATATATATATATATATATATATATATATATTTATATATATAATTATTTATATATTTATATATATATATATATATATATATATATATATATATATATATATAGTATATATATATATATATATATATATAAAGACAGTGACTGAATGATGAATTTGTCCCATGAAGACGATGGAGACGATTTGATTTTAAGAATTTGAATAATTGACTTTGAATTAACGTTTACTGAAACATCGTGAACCTGACCGCTCCAATCTGAAAAGGTCAAAATATAATCGAAAATTCTCAGATTTATATCTTTAGATTTGTGGAACATAATGCTGAGAGCTGAATTATGTTTATATGTAGTTAATGAATGCATATAAATGATTTTAAAAATTCTGTACATATATACATATATATATATATATATATATATATATATATATATATATATATATATTTTTTATTATTATTTTTTATTATTCTTTATTATTTTACATTTTTATTTTTTATTTATTTTTATTTTTTTATTTATTATTTTTAAGTATAAAAGTAATGAAAAGCAGTAAAAGCTGTAGGACCTCCTTTAGAATAAATAGAAAAATTGTTTTATTACCATTTATTAGTAGTTTGACAGAGTTTTTATTACACATTAATGACTGATCTTGACTGAAAGCACATACTGAATCGTTCGTAGTTATTAATATTAACTTTCGACGTTTCGGAAAACTGACTATTCCCATCATTAGGACACTTACAATAAATCAAATAATAGTATATATATATCCACATCCCCTTTCAGTAATGGAAACCATAGTTTCACGGAAAATCATTCTATAAATCCAACCCTTTTCACTATTTTATCACAAACCAACCAATCTACAAGATTTTAAAATTTAGAACTACATAGCGTCAGTTCCAACCTGCCACCAATAGAAGCGACAGGGTCCATTCCATCTGCAATTATTCTAAATTTTATTATATGTTTGCAACAATAAATGTTTTGTGAAATAGCACCGTTTAATAGTTTCTTGTTGTTCACATACCACCAAGCATCCTGCTATTATTTAGTTTATTGTAATATTGCAAGTAATGCAAGTGATGATGGGAATAGTTCGTTTCCCGAAACGTCAAAAGTTAATATTAATAATTACGAACAATTGTTTCCTCAGCATGTGCTTCCAATCAAGATCAGATAAATGTAATAAAAAACCCTGGGTCGAACTAATCAAATAAGTACACAAACAAGTTTTCATAGACTTTTTTATTCTAAAGATGTTTAGAGCTTTGGTACTTACTGCTTTTCATTATCAAGACCAGATTTCCAAAAAATATCAATGTTTATAATAGTATATATATATATATATATATATATATATATATATATATATATATATATATATATATATATATATATATATATATAGTATATATATATATATATATATATATATATATATATATATATACATATATATATATATATATATATATATATATATATATATATATATATATATATATATATATATATATATATATATATATATATATATATATATATATATATATATATATATATATATATATATATATAAATATAAATATAAATATAAATATAAAAATAAATATAAATATAAATATAAATATAAATATAAATATAAATATAAATATAAATATAAATATAAAATAAATATAAATATAAATATAAATATAAATATAAATATAGATAAATATATATATAAATGTACAAAAATGTGCCTATAAATATAAAATAATATAAGAGAATATAAATATAAATATAAAAAGGAAAAATATGTAAAAATAAATAAAATTTTAAAATAAAATTTAGTTGTTTATTTGTATTAGTTTTCTTAAATTTGAAATAAAAAATATAGTTGAAGTATATATAAAAAAAGAGAAAAAAATATTTATCGAATATTTAAATTTATTAAATTCAAGAAACTCTCTCTCTCTCTCTCTTTCTTACAAAAAGACAAAAGAAAACTTAATTTTCTTTAAAATCTCTTGACATTTTCTTTCTTCGTTTCCGAAGGGAAAAGAAAATTATTTCTTGCTTTAAATTATTTTTTTAGTACGTTTTTTGCCTTTATTTTTTTCCAGTTTTTTTTTTACTTTTATTCCCTCATTTTTTTCATTTTTCCCGCCATTTTTCTTTCCTTATTAGTTATTATTATTTTTCTCTCTATCAAAAATGAAAAATTGAATTAAAAATAAGGGAAAGTGACTTTTATTGATCTTAAAAAGAGTTTCAATTAAAGTGGTTCCATTATTTACATAATTGAATTATGTTTATTTTTCCATTATATTAATAATTCTTTTAATAATTAGGCATGTCATCAAATTACAATAATTGTAGTATTTATAATATTTATTATTTAAATTAATTCAATTAAAAATTGATGCGTAGAAATATACTTTAATTTACATGCACATGAAATAAAGTAAATTTATAGGAATTGTCCTTTAATAATGCATATATATATATATATATATATATATATATATATATATATATATATATATATATATATATTTTATATTATTTATATATATTTTTATTATATTACACATACAAATATTATTATTATTATAACATATTATTATTACATATTATTATTATAATTAAATATATAAATATATATATATTTACTCATACATATTGTTTTTACGTATTATTATTATATATATTATTATTATTATCCATATTATTATTATTACATATACATATACATACATATGGCATATTACATATTATTACACATTTTATTACTCACATGCATTTTCAATTACTTACACGGGTAGAAAATATGCTTTAAAAGTACATGAAACATTGAATATTTTTGAAAGTTTGGAAAAGAAAGAAAGACATCCTCAAGAAAGATATTATCTTCAATTCCCAAATGATAAATTGTATCTAATAGAGATAATTAAGATAATTTGCTGATTAGTTTATTCATTGTCAATTTATTAGATAAATCCAATTTCCCTTGGGGAATATTTATATATCTATGATTTCTGAAAGATAAAATTACATTTTGTTTAGTTTAAAAAATTATCAGCCCATTAAGGGGTTTAATTACGTAGAAAGCTCTCAAATAGACTGGGATAATGAGCTTCTCTCAGAGGGTACAACAAAGTATTTATATATATATATATATATATATATATATATATATATATATATATATATATATATATATATATATATATATATATATATATATATATATATATATATATTTATTTATTTATTTATTTATTTATTTATTTATTTATTTATTTATTTATTTATTTATTTATTTATTTATTTATTTATTTATTTATTTATTTATTTATTTATTTATATATATATATATATATATATATATATATATATATATATTGAAGTTATGCACGAAAATGAAAAGCGTTTCACGATAAATGCGAAAAAAAACGGTTAAACACCCAAATCTGAACTGAACGCATACCG
>JABUQX010031149.1:0-10398 GCA_015478945.1 Trachelipus rathkii | reverse complement strand
GTAAGTGTGAAAGTAGGTTGGAATACGAATGTAGGTATGGATGAAAACCAGAATAGCATGTTTCTGGTGGATGGTTATGATGCGAGGTATAGGGTGAAAAGGGTTGCTCATGTCTTTGACGGTATAATAGATTTGAATAATCCTAGGGTGTGTATGCAGAAGGTGCCTGATGTGAAAAAGAAGAGAGTGAGAGGAATAAGGGTTGGTGATGTAGTTGGTAGTTTGTATTCTGTTTTTGTATTAGAGAATTCGAGAGAGAATGAATGCTGTGTGTTTGCTGGTGATATTGAGAAGAAAAAGGATTGGGTGTATGATGAAATGGTTGATAAAGTAAAGTTACCTGAAGGTTTGAATGAAGTGAGGAGACAAAAGGTTTTACGAATGTTATGGGAAAGGAGGAAAGCGCTGAGTCAGGGCGATGATGATTTTGGGGATGCGAAATTGCCTGCGTTTCGCATAGTGTTAGCGGATGACACCCCGATATATCAACGTCCTCGGCACTTTCCTCCCCCCGTTGCGAATGAGATTGAAGAGCAGTGTGAAGAGTTAGAGCAAATAGGTGTGTTGGAAGAGAGTGAGAGTCCATGGAATAGTCCGATTGTGCCTGTGCGAAAGCCTGATGGAACGCATTGAGGCTTATGCATTGATTATCGTATAAGGTGAATGAAAAGGACTGTGAAAGCATAGGTTTCCTATGTGGTAGGTTCAGAATGCTGTGTTATAGTATGTATGCGATGAAGTTTTTACGAAAATGCATCTGGTGCGTGTTATTATCAGATGCCAGTGCGAAAGAGGTAGTAGGTGTGTAATGCCTTTTACGACTGCAAAGCCGGCATTACCAGTTTTAGGAATTTGACCTTGAGCCGGTTAGCGAATGCTCCAGCCAGCATTCCAAGAGGGGATGAATTGGTTATGAATGATTGTTCCCTGAGTTAAGAGATGCTGATGTGTTTATAGGGACGATTTAATATTAGTGATGAATGAACTATTATTTCTCTGAGCATTTAAAGTTAGTGAATGATGTGTTGAAAACAGCTGGTGGTTTAGAGGAGGGGGAAGCGTTATAAAAGTGAAAGTTGAGGGGAGGTAGTGTGAGTGGCTTATGCGGATGAGGTTGAATTCTTGGGACACAAGGTGTGTGCGACTGGTTTAAAGAAAGCGGAAAAGTTTATTGAGAAAGTTCGGCAGTTTCCCAAGCCGAGGAATGTTAGAGAGTTGAGAGGATTTTGGGTTTGGTAGAGTGTTGAGGAAATTTATGAAAGATTTTCGCGAGTGATGAAACCTTTGAAGCGTGATGGACTGGAAAAAGAAGAGTTACGATCGCCCTGAAATGGAATGATAGCAATGAATGAAGCTTTATGCAAAAGTGAAAGCGAAGTCATCGAAGGATGTTGAGCTGGCTTATCCGGATTATAGTGAGAATGCGAAACCTTGGAAGTTTATACGGATGCCAAGTGAGCTATTGTATGGGGGGTGGTTTGATGCCCCCAAGAACAAGCTGATTGATGGATGAAAGAAAAACGACGTGATGCTTGTTTGAAGAGCGCCTTTTAGCTATGAACAGAGCGCAAAGTATTACTACGATTGAAAGAGCAGTGGGCTGCTTTGAGGTTTTGTTTGAAGTCGTTGCGTCCTTTTTGTATGGATATTAAGCGTCATTGTGCCGCACGGATCACCAACCTTTGGTTAGTATTTGCAGAGAATAGGACGTTGATAGGCGGCTTGCAAGGACTTTGGGAAGATTTGAGTGATTATTGACTATTGTGCTGTTGAGTAATGCTGCCGGTTGAAAGGAATGAGATTGCTGATTTGATGTCAAGAATGCCTGGGAGTGAGAGCATGAATGAGTGAAAAGGTAGTGATAGACCCGGAATATTTGCCTAAGGGATTGTTGAAGGAAAAGAAAAGTCAGGGGCTGGTGGTGATACTATGTTTGAAAGTGCATGTGCTGTCATGGCTTACAGGATTTAGCTAGCGATAGCGTTTGGTTTTTGAGAGTGCACTGAGAGTGCTAAGCAAGAATTGCGGCAGCGATAGTTGATGACTGAGTGATGTTAAGAAAAGCTCCGAGTTCAGATAGGGATTAGGGAAGGTGAAAATATTTATGAAGGTCAGTTGAGGCGTATGTGTGTAATGGATGGTATGTGCTTTCCCGGTGTCAAGAGGCGTAATATTTATTGCTGAAGTACAGTTGGTGTTAGGATAGTTGTATGGTGTGCATTATAGGTGGATCTAGAGAGAGACCAGTTTGTATAGGCAGTGAGGGGTGTAATGTGCGTGCCAAAAGCTGGGTTGAGCTTCATTTACAGTGTTTGAGTGGCGGTACACATATAATTGGGTATCGAGAAAAAGAGCTTAGATAGAAGTATGTTTTGGAATCAGAGTTGGAGGAGTGTCTGTTAGAAGGTGATGAGGATGTGAAAATGATTTGTCCAGGGGAAATCGAAGAGGTCATGTATTGCAATCATGGGATAAGTGGAAGAATGGAGGTGAAAGTGCAGGTGAATGGGAGAGTATTTTGTGGACTGATTGATACTGGGGCTCAGATTTCTTTAGTGAATGCGTCTGTGGTACGAGAAATTGAGCAAGTAACGTGGCAGATAGAGAGGAGGAGTACAAATGTGAAGATTAAAGGGATTGGGTCAGGTGATTTTGTTGCTTTTGAAGAGGTTTTGTTCAAGGTAGAAATAGGAACGCTAGGGGAAGTGGAACATAGGTTTGTTGTGCTGCGACGAGGAGCGATGCCCACCGCTAAGTTGTTTTTTGTTTCGATTACTAGTTTTTGAGGAGTGGTGAATTAGGTGTCCGAGAATAGCGGAATGAAAGGCTTGCGAAGGGAAGCTCGCTGAAGAGTGTTAGAATGCAGAAGGAGGATTGTGCTGTCGATGTGTTGTTGAGTTTGTTGGCATGGTTGAGAGTTACGTGGTAGCTATCAAGAAGGGCAAGGACAGGAAAGATAACGAGGTAATGCAAGAGGAATGTCCTATGGTCTGTGAGTTGAGAAAATGTATTTTGTTGGGTAAGGAAGTGTGTAGGTGGGACCAGTTGATAGAAGATTTTAGGGTATTTGCGAAAAGGTTTGTTGTGTGTACTAATGTGGTGTATTATATTCGGAAAGTAAGGGAGGATGATTTGTATGTACCTGTGTTTTCTGTGATTGGAACGGTAGGGATGGCGTTAGTGATCCACCGTAGGTATGGCCACATGGGGAAGTTTAAATTGTGGGAATGTATGAAAGAGAGAGTGTTTAATCCTTGGTTAAGGAAAATAGTGAATGATGTTGCAACTACTTGTGAGGAATGTCAGAAAGGGAAATATCAGAGAATGTATGTGAAACCCCCTGTGTTACGAATGGATGTGAATGAACCTTTTGAGTTAGTAGTGATCGATTGTGTTTCTTTGCCAGTGACTGCGAGTGGGTATGTAGGAATGGTGGTGATGGTGGATCACAAAAGTAAGTTTGCGTATGCTGTGCCGGTGAAGAATAAGACTAGTGCGAATGTGGCTAGGGTGGTAAGGGAAGTTTTGTTGCCAATGTGTGTATGTAAACCGAAGCGAATGTTGAGTGATAATGGACCGGAGTTTGTAGGGCAGGCGTTTGAGCAAATGTTGAGTGATTGGGGCATTGAACATGTGAGAACGACGCCGTATATGCCGAGTTCGAATGGGTTAGCGGAGAGGACGATTCGAACATTGAGTGAAATGTTACGAATGATGAGTGAAAGAGAGAATGATTGGGATTATTGGTTAGGAAGAGTGTTGTGGGCTTATAATATGACTGTGCATAGAGCAACTGGTATGTCTCCTTGTATGTATGTATTGAATTTTGAGAAGTTTGTAAAACCCAGGCTTGGGTTACCTGAAGGTGATAGGGACGTTTGGAGAAAAGGTAGTTTAAAGTTTGCCAGTTTTAAGGTAGGGGATAAGGTTTTGAAGGAAGTAATTGAGAAAGGTCGGTTGAACGTGAGTAAGATGAGAGAAAAGTTTGAAGGGCCGTATATTGTAAAAAGGGTTATGTCTAATGGGGTTAGTTATTTGTTGGAGGGTGAGAACGATGGTGGTATGAAGGAGTTTCGGGCCCATCAGGTACAGTTGAGGCCGTGGAGGGAACCCCCTGGTTATCTTAGGATTCATCCTGTATATAAGTTTTTGGTGAATGAGGATGACTTGAATGAGAATGGGGATATAGTGGATGATTTATGGTTAAAAGGGAAAGAGTTAGTGTTGGTGGAAGAACTACCGAAGAAAAAGCGTAAAAGTGGATTGTCGGGTAATGTGAATAGGTTAAAGGTGTTATTTGACGATGATAATGAGAATGATGAGTATTTTTCAGGGTTTTGGTGGGACAATGGGAGTAATGAGCAGGGTTTGAGAAAAAGTACTTATACAGTTTGCAAGTTTCCGTTGGATGAAAATGAGAGTGTGTTGGCAGGATTGAGAAATATCAGAGATAGGAGTGTGCATATGGAAGTGGATGATTTGAGTAAATTTTGTGTGGAATTGGATGAAGTAGTGAATGTTATAAAGGCGAATGCTAGGATGAGAGAGATCGAGAAAGAGATTGCTGAAATGTCTGAGTGTATACCTAGGGAAGGGAGTGTGAATGAAATAGTAGAGGTATATGATGAAAGAGAGGAAGGTGGGAATAAACCCAGTGAACAAGTGAAGGAATATGAGAAACCATTTACGAGGAGTAGAGGTGTTGTAAAAGAGTATGATTGGGTGATGACAACGGCGTTATAAATGAGTGGTGATTGTTGGGGTTAGAATTATGAGACAAACTTAGGTAGGAGGGATGTGGTAGGTCAGTTTTTGTGGTTGTTGTCTCATAATTTTATTTTGTTTTTTTAGGTACAGCATGCATGAAAGAAGGAAAGATGAGATTTCGTGAGCAGAGCAAAAGATGGAACATCAAGGAACACGGAGAGTACTAGGAGATTCAGTGAAAAAGTGTTGTTAAAGTGCGATCATTTAAAAATAAAATAAGAAAAAGAAAAAGGAAAATTAATTATTTCAATCTTTCATTTCATTTAAGATTTTTTTTTCATTTAAAGTTAACAAAGTAATTCATTTTTTAAATTTTTTTTTCAGTTATTTACTTTGGATTGATTTATTTTTTTTCTGAATTTGAATTAATTGAATTGGATTAATTATTGGTTTGAAATTGGATTATAATTAATACTTAATGAATTATTGAATTATTATCAAATCAATGAGAGAGGATGCGTTTACGGGATTTTGTTTGATTCTTCGTGAGGAATGGTACAACTGGATTCGGATGTGTCTGTCAAGGGATTACGTTTGACACTTGATAGATGTAGATTCCTTCTTTTTAATATTCTTTGGTAAGGGTAATGATTATTTTCATTTTCTGTTGAATTATTTTGATTAATCCATAATTGGTATTATTATTATTATAAGTATTGTTAACAGTAGCTTTCTGTTCTTTTTCAAGATTGAAGTATTGGGTTCTGGTGGTCCAGTCTTGTTTGGTGGTCTGCTGTCTTGTCTGTTCTGTGGGACCGTAGAAGGTAGAAGAAAAAAAAACTGAACAATCATACTGTTCAGGTACCGGTACTAACTATTTTGATGTTGATTTTTTTGATTGAATTTAGTATATTGATTTTTTTAATGGTCTAATTATTTCATGAGATTGTTATTTAGTTTTTAATGCTTCATTCAATAATAATGCAATTTTTAATGATCGTTATTAATATTTAATTAATTTATTATTTTTCAAGAGTTTCATAAGGATCTTTATTATTTACATTTTTTTTCATAATTTTTCTTATTATTGTTGTCATGTTAGGATTTGTTTATTTTTGTTTCATTTCAGTTTTTTTTGCGGACTTCATTCATTTTGAAGCCACTTTTTTTTGGAGCTGCTCTTGTTGTGGGACTCCATTATTTCCACGGCTGTCTTCATTTTGCGGCAGCTGGTATTTCGACGAGTGTAGTACTTAGGTACTGATCAAATTCAAGGGTGCGGTACACCTATAAAAGGACTGTAGTCAATAGGATACTACATAGATTTTGAAACTTAAAATTTGGAAATGCAAAGTCTATGATGGATATTTGGAAATTAAAATAAAAGAAAGTAAGAACTTTAGATTTAAAAAAAAAGAACAAGGAAATTATAAAGTTGAAACACAAATTGGAAAATTTAACAAACAGAAAGAGAAAAACTGAAAATATAACGTGGAAAAATTTAAACTGAACCTAAAGTAAAAGTGATCTTGAACAATTTTGAAAAGATATTTTGAAAATTATAAAAGTATTGGTACTATATTAGAAAAATAAACTAAGTGAGTGGTACCATAATAAAAGACAAATTTGAAAATACAGTGGTATTTCAAATACACAGACAATAAAGTGGTATCATATATGATATACTTAAAAACTTAAAAACAAAGACATTCTAATTGACAAATTATTTCGTATATATTTTTTAAAAAAAAAGTTTTCATTACCATTTCTATAAATGTTGTAGTGCTGTAGGTATAGGATTGTAGAAATTCATATTGAAGCAATATTGTATTGTAATGATATTGTAGTATATGGTATATTATCTTGTAATACTTGGTAGTGGAACTGGTAGCGTCATACTGTACTGTAGTAAGTAGTATTTGGATACTGTGTAATTTTTTGTATTCAATAAAGTGGTATTGGTATATTGGGTATACTCTTCGTATTCGTGTATATTTATTGGGGAAAATTTAAGTTATTATTATACATATAATCGGTGTGGATCTTACTATATATTTTTGTGTGTAATAAATTTAAGGTGTATGGTTTTTTTTATTTATATCCCCTTCTCCTATTTTGGAAGACAGCCTCACTCCTTTCTTGATTCAGATTATTGTAGTTAGGTTTTTTTTATAGTAAAATCTGCTACATATTTGTGGCGCCCAACGTGGGGCTGTCTCGAAGGATAGGTGAGGGGACGTAGTGTAAAGTAGGTTTGAGTAATAAAGTAGAAAATATAGTAAAGTAGTAAGTAGTGTAACATAGCTACCAAAGAAATCGAACCATTTAATGGTGGTTTAACAAAAATTTTTAAAAAATTATATTTTCACAATTACGACTTTTTTTTTTTTTTTTTTAATTTTACAAAATTAATATGAGTCTTGTTTTGATGGTTTATTGTTAAAATAAAAAAAAAAACATCTTTTTAATAACTTGCCCCTAATCCAAATATTCAAGCAACCATTACATACGAAAAATTATAGACCGTGGATTTTTTTTTAGTCCATACAAAAAAAAAGTGCTAAATAATTTCGGCTGAGAATTTATCTATATATATATATATATATATATATATATATATATATATATATATATTATATATATATATATATATATATATATATTATATATATATTATATATATATATATATATATCAATATACTCTTCATCTTCTTTGCCCCAAGATTGGGGGGTAAGGTGCGCTACAAGCATCGGAAAAGAAAGCAGTAGGAGAACATGACAAACGGCGAGAAAAGAAAGCCAGCCTTACCGTCCCCTTCTGTACCATTAATTAGTGAGAGCTCGTCACAGACAGAAATCCACCCTAAAGCATCATGGGACCGCGACGGACCTCACTATGGTAAAATCGTCAATGTAAGGTTCATCCGCTGGCCCAGGTGGGCCACAACATGCCCCCATACAAAACGCCGCCATTCTCTCCTATCATGCATCTTTATTCTCGCCTCTGCCAACTCACACCCCTCTCCTTCAGACATTCGTTTCACGACTCAATCCACTTTCTCTTCGGTCTCCAGCCGGTCGGTTCCAACACACTTCACCTATACATCCGCTTAACCACCGACTATCATTCATCCTTTTCCACATGACCAAACATCTCAATACTTTCATTTATTCTCTAATTTCCCTTTCTTCCACACCACACAATTCTAATACGTTCATTCTCACTTTATTAATTCTTTTTACACCTAGCATGCCCCTAAGATTGTCATCTGAAACCTTGAACTTTAGATCTAACTTCTTATTCCAGACCATAGTCTCAACTACTATACATTAACAGCAGGTACAACATACCCCCATGTAAGACTAGCGCACTCAAGACTTAGTCCTTTACTTCACCAACGATTTAATTGCACCACCACCTTCCTGCCATTCACAACTTTCCTACTTTACACTCTGCATCATCCGTTCCCTTCCATCCAACACATACGCCTAAAACTATTTAAACTCCGACACTTTGCTCCAGCCTGCTCATCATCTAACATAACTTCACACTGAGGACTGTTCCCACTCACACCATACCTTCTCTTATCTACGTTTTACTTTCAAAACCTCCTTTTACATACGCCTGGCAAATCTCTCTACCAAATCCTCTCAAACTCTTTTCAGACTCGCCACACAGAACCAAATCATCCGATAAAATAGGTAGGGCACCCTCCAACTCCTCTCTTCCATTCCCATCATTCTAACACCATTTCCTGCATCCCCACCTCGAATTCTTTCCATAACCCCATTCATATACACATTGAATAACCAAGGAGACATAAACACACCTGTCTCACTCCGCATTAATCCTAAAACCAATCACCATTGACACATTTATTCTTACACACGCTTCACTATCGTCATACCATACTTTTTGATTTCCATTCAGAAGCCTACACCAACACCATATATCAGCAATACTGCATAACTTCCCTATTAATCTATCATACGCCTGTTGCAAATCCATAAAACCAAATATAATTTATTCTTCTTCTCCCTCATTTTCTCAATCATTTGTTTTAATGTAAAGATTTGATCCACACATCCCTCTACCACTCCTAAAACGCACCTTGTTCTCACCAATCAGTCCTCAGTCACTCGACGCACTCTTTCAACAAAATACCAGCAATACCTTCCCTACAACACTCATAAAACTTATTCCCCTATAATTTCTACCATTCCCCTTTTCTCCTTAAACCTTATATAAGGTACTATTACCGCTCTTCTCCCAATGCCTTGGAACTATACCCTCCATAACGCTTTATTACACAACTTCCAATCCAATCATTCACAATCTCGCCTCCGCCTGCTCATTTCACCTGTAATTTCATCTATACCTGCAGATTTACCATTCGTCAACTTTCTCACTCTACCATTACCTCCCCCTTACTAATAACCTCATCCCCAAAATACCTATTCCTTCTTGTACCATCAAACCCACACACATTCACTAACACTTCATCATTACTGTTAATATTGTGCAGATTTTCGAAGTGTTCTTTCCACACTCCTCACATCCATTCATCAGTTACAAAAGCACCATCCCTATTTCATTATTCTAAGCAGATTCCCCTTTTCTCATTCTTACCCCTTTTCGTGCGTTCTTCGCGAAGAGCTTTCCCTATTCTTTGTAAGTCCCCATTCATCCTCCTTCCAAACTGTTCATTTACCTCTTGTTTTCTCCTACGTATGCACCTTTTAGTATTTCTTTTTTCCTCCTTTATATATTCCAAGCATCTTTCTTTTGAAACTTCATCATTGCCTTTTAGTACATTCAACACGCTTCTTTTTACCTTTAACCGCTTTCATCCTCTTCATTCCACAATTCGCTGTTAACATTCTTACTTCCTTCTTTAGCAACAACCACACACTTCCTTTGCACTACTAACAATGCTTCCTTTCATTTGCCCCCAGATTTGTTCAGTATCAACTCGTTCACATTCACCCGATTTACTAGCGAGCGCTCTTACATACTTACCCTTATTGCCTTGTTCACTAACTTCTCACTCTTAATTTTACCTACTTCCTTTCGAATCACCTTCCTCTCCATCCAAGCCGCCACTAACTTAATTTTACATAGAACAATATAATCATCCGATGTTTCCATTCCTATATATATATATATATATATATTATATAATATAATATATTATATATATATATATATATATATATATATTATATATATAATATATATAATATTATATTATATATTAATATATATATATACTTAACAGTAATTTAACGATTAGCGGTAGTTCCTAAATTTATTTTTAACGCATGTTTTATCCGACAATTTTAATTTATTAATTATAGTAATTAACAATGAGAATACGTAGTAAAAAATAAATGAAGTAATATTAATTGCCAGGAGGAGGAGGAGGAGGAGGAGGAGCCTTGGCGTTATAAGCCATCCGGAGTTCTTGAATATTTCTTTCGTTAATAGAGTCTCGCCTCATCGTGTAAATGATGTCTATGAGTTTTTTTATCACATTTTCTAAACAAGCCACTTTTATTCTTAAGGCGAGAACCGATTTCGGATCTACCTCTTCATCACCCTTACCCTCAACCTCCATTTCTGGGCGTTCAGGGTGGTATTCCTTCGTCTTGATGTTATCGTCGAAGACTTCGTAACTCAGAGGGGGTG
>JABUQX010031148.1:0-7500 GCA_015478945.1 Trachelipus rathkii | reverse complement strand
AAATTCTTCCTTGAATTTCGATAATTATATATATAACAAGAAAATTTAATGAAAAAAGGCAGCACCATCCCAACCCAATTGAAAAGTTATAAGTATTTATTATCTTTCAGCATATGCATAGTATAAATTATTTTGAGGAATGGAATATAACCGAAAATTTTAAGTGTGAACCTCATTTGAGTCAAACATTTAAGAAATTATAGGTATTAGGTATTAATTTATTTATATCGATATGGATATTATGAGGTTATATCATATATATTATTTTAAGACGTAAATCCAAATTGGCCACGGGGATTATTTTAGATATAATCAGGTAAGTTTTAATTAATGTTTATAGCGATTGGCATGTGTGACCATTTAATTAAACTTATAATTTAGTTTATAAGGTATGTGGATGGTTTGGTATCATTTAATATATATTAATTATAATTTTTTATATGACACTTAAGCCTAAAATATTATAGGAATAGGTGTTCGAAATTTACAGGTAAATTTTATGAACAGCCCTTAGGGAGTGCTTTATGAGGAGATTTTGCATGAGCATGATATTGGGTATTAGTGGGGTTGACTTGGGACATGTACTCTAGAGATTATATAGTAGTATATACATCAATGTGGCTTCTTACATGAGTTCTCTAATTTATCTATAAATATGTTCTAAATCGTTCTAGATTAACAGAACCAAATCGGACTATTCACTCACTAAACACATTCAACATAACCCTAACACATCAATAGGTGAGCTTTATTCAATAACCTACATAGTATTTCTAGGCGATCTATACTTTAAACCAAAAAATAGGATAAAATTATGGTCATATGTTACAATGTTCTAACTATACAACAGTACTAAAGCTTCAATAGTTTGCCTATAGTTACAATTAATAGCAGATTTTATACACCTTAAACTAAGAACCTCCAGTACATATTGGGCTTAAATGATCATAAAATATATACTACATAGTGCTATTTATTAGAAAACTACGTTACATTACATAAATTAATCTCTCTATTTTGTTTATTTGATTTATTAAGTTATATTTTTTTTTTGGCAAATGCTTTTTGATATAATATATTTATTGTGGAACCGATTGAACTTTCAATTTCTAGTTCACAATTAGGATCATTCACATTATCAAATTAAGGTTTTATAATCGTGTGTTCAACGTTGATTCAAATCAATTTTTTTTTTTAAATGTTAATATTGTTTATAGATTTCAATTGTTAATATTATTTATTAATTTATTACTTAATAATTATTACAATCTCTATTCTCTTTATCTCATTATATCACTCTTCAAATAATCTAAATCAATCTACATACTAATGATATTAAGAGTATTATGAATATTACTACACTTTACATCACCAGTTATTATTACTATAGGTATTTCTATATAAAATTTATATAAAGCTTGGGATCTTACAAATCTTATTTAAAATAAATGTGAATACATACTAATGAGCATACCACTTAAAAGAACATTCAATTATTCAATTATTTAATTAGGTTTAACAATATTATCACTCCTAAAAAAATATATTTATGAAAACATTAGATAAATTTGATGCTATAAGGTTTTATACACACCATGGTGTGGTTTTTGAGAGACTGGCTCTTTCTTTCCAACAGACTCTGGATATGCGTCTTCTGGTATTGGATAAAGTACTTGCTATTTAACGCATCACAAGGGGTTAATGCCCTTTGATTTAGGTATTCAGATAAGCAACTTTGAGGTATTAGTATTACTCTCACTGGAGGTGATGCGAAATGTGAAAATAGAGAATATATAGAGAAAAAAAAAAAAATCATAGAAATTATCTGCTAAAAGACAAATTAGTAGCACTTATTAGCTATAAGGTCTGAGAGGAACTATTGATATGGAGGACATTCCTTGTGGTCATACATTATTCTTAACATTAGAGCAATTTATATTAATAGATATATATAACTGACACTCTTGAGTAAGCGGCATTGGTGAGGGATCCTTATCGCACGCTCTGTTCGCCAGAGGATACTTGAAAACTGGGGTCACGTATCTATATTAATCCGACCCACCTTCTCGGGGAGGGTCTTCCGGGAGCCCACACAGCGATATCTGGTATTGATGGATTGTTGCCACGCGTGAGGTGAAGAGTTTTCTTGGACCAGGCATCTATACTCCACACTCAGTTAGCAAAAGTAAAACGGAAGGTTCACCCTCTAAGAGAGGTAGATAGAGTGACATTCGCTCTACGCACTAATACCCTCAAAGTTAGATCTCCCGAATCACACTACAGCAGCACATCTACTTTATCACATTTGCACTCTTTTGTCTAATACCTATTTTTTATCAAATAATAATATATAATATTAAATATATATAATATATATATATAATATATATATAAATAAATTAAAAAAAACAAGTATAAAAAATTAATAAATAAAAATAATAATAATTATCTATATTAATCGAGAGACCTCATAGAACATCTATTAAATATATGTAATATTACTGAAAATGAAATGCTACCTGTAGATATAAATTAATTGTATAATTTTTTTAGTATTATTTAATATATACCGTATTGAAAAGCTTCAAGGGCTATTTGTCTGGTCCTTTGAAAAACTACCCTCTCAATAAATGAGGATTGACTAGAAATATGAGAATGGGGAAGAGAGGTCAGCGAGTGTGCCTTAGGAACGAATAATTATGTGGGTCGCTTTCATATTTTCTCCACGGAAGTGCTTAGGATTCATTATATACACAGTGGTTTGCATAGCAGCCTCTCTGAGCATCACTTGAGAGTAAACCTATGAGAAGTTTACGGTATCAGGCGTGACACAGGATGATCGAACTAGAAGTATATAGGCCCATTAGAAGAACTTGATATTTGATTGAGATTGTTACGGTGAATTTGAGATGGGTGTTTATCGAGAATCAACATTTGATGGATGTTTAAGTCACTTTTATATATTATTATATTCTAAGGTTGGAGTCTACACTAAATTTAGAAGTGAGTTATTATCCTGGTCTTGAATAACCACCTTCATTAATATGATATTATAATTATAGATTCATTGAAAGAGTTAGTGAGCGTTGAGTCACTGATAAAAGGGAGTTTTTTTTCATCCACGTAGAAGCTTGCTATTAGGTTATATCATCAGTGGTGCTAAGCAGCCTCTTGCACGGAGACGCCAACAATATATATACTATATATTAATATTTATATATAATATATTATATATAATATATATATTTATTATCTATATATATTTTATATATATTATATTTTAATTAATTATATATTATATTATAATATTAATATATTATATTATAATATATAATACTTAATTAAATATATATATATACTAATAGTAATATATATATATATATTATAAAAAATATATTATATAGGATAACCTTTGTAGGTTGGATAGATAAATTACGTTCACTAAACCATACGTATAAAATTCTCAACTCATTTTAATTAAATGTTGAGCATAGTGTATCATACTCAATACAACCTCCTGCGGACAAGTTATAGTTGCTGTTGAAGTTGTAGCTCTTTCACACCTTATTGCTTATCACCACTTCAAGCAATTATATAAGTCTTTAATGAGGTAAGAGTGGATGAATTAGTTATTAGTAATATATATAAATTATATAACAAATTTTTTAATTATATTGGAAGTAATATTGTTGTTTTTGTAAGCATTTTAAACTTGATAGATGAATGTCAGCTTGGCCCCTAGAGTAAAGCCATTAAGGTCCAGTAAGGAGGTATTTTATTTCTTCTTATGCATTATTATGCGTGTTTCTGTGGTTACCCACGCCTCCATGCCTGACTCCGCCGGTTGAGGGGCTACTCATTATTTCCTCTAAGGATTTCCATCAATAGTATAAATATAAATATATATAATTTAAAAAAATATTATATTATATGTTTATTATTAGTAAAATACCTGGTGGCTGTATTTCGATATAAGATTTATTGCGCTATAATGAGACATTTGTCAATATTTGAGATATCAATATACTAAATAGTAGTTATTATGTATAGTTCTCAATTTCACTACAGGTAATAATTAATATGGAACTCTTTGTAATTATGTTCCTTTTTTATAGTTTGAACTCTGTATTTAAGTTCTTTAAGTGAAATTAGAAAAACTTTTCTTTGGGGTAAAGTGGGTTACTTACATTTTTCTCGACATACCATGCTGCAGTGGTAGAATCAAATAAAAATAGCGGGTAAATATATAATACGGTTGCTGGAAGTTGTAAGCTTTCATTCCCTACGCGGACGCCATTCTTCCACCCACTGACCATGATTGTTTTAGATTTTCCGTCAACCAGTAATTACACCTTTCCTCCCTTTCTTGGATGTGGAGGCACCTCATGACTATGCTGATAACTGATGAGACGGGCATCTCAAGTCCTTGGAGCATACTTCAGCGTCAAACACTGCTCAACGCGTCAAATTCGTCCTGAAAAAGGCGGTGAAAGGGGAATTATTAGTGGGTTATGCGAAGAGGGGTTCTAACCCCCCTTTCCCCCCCCACTCTCCATGTCATGAATATTTTTATATCTTTTTGAACGAGGAGAATGAGAGAGAGGTGGATAATTTTTCTCTGTTTTTGACAAAACAGAAACTACAGTCAAAGAAATATATTAAGACAAATAAAATAGCGTAATTATCTTTATATACCGGCTTTTAATATCAATTCCGTATCAGTGTAATGGTTTTTTTTACTACATAATTTCTTTCATTTATGGTCAGAGTATAATTTTTTTTCCATTTTATCAAATTTATTGCACTCTTAAAAGTTTATGTGCGAAAATATATGTATACGCCTTTGTAACGTTCATTTTTATAACCTTATGTAAGATTTTGGTAGGTTATGTATGTAATTCAACTTGGACACACACGTTTTAATTTGAGGTTGTGGGGTATTTCCAGACTGTAATAAATACAACACTTTTATCGTGTATACTCATATATAGAACATGACACCGATATTAAATGTGATTTTAAATAATAAAATATGATAATTACCGGATGATCATTGCTGTCGAATTAGGGTTACAAATAAATAAAAAAATGAATACATAGAACTTACAAATTCTTATATCTCTAAAGCTTTTGAAAAGGCTTCCATTGTATTATTGTATTCAATTTTGTTAAGGATATTGCAAGCTTTGGAGTGATGATATCGAGTTTTCCGCTGTAGAGGACAAAGAGCTGTTTCCTTGATCATTTATCCTAAGCAAAAACTACACTTTTTAGTTGTTGAGTATTTATCAAGATTTTTGAAAATGTTAGCAAAATTTTTTTATCAAGAAAAACAAGCAGCGTCGCTGCACTCTGCCTGAACGCGAGCGTTCAGGCTTGCCTATTGGGTAGCGGGCGAGCCCGCCGCATTGAGTCTTTGAGATGGACAAAAATAGGAAAGTTTGGCTCATTACAATAAAGGTTTAAAAATAATAGATACTATATAGAATAGATGGGTAAATATATTAAGCATTAACGTAGTACCTGAATGTTTACTAAAAAACAATGTGAAGGTTGTACGAGCTACTGAATAATATACAAAGTAGGATAATGCAATATCTGTGTATATATTTTTGTTTGGATGCTCTCTTTAAGGTTCAGATCTCGTGCTGTACTATGCTTTCCTGAAACTTAATGAAAAAATTAATTGCCTTTGTAAATGGTGGGTATTAATTTTATAATATTCTTATCTGAATAATATTATGTGGATCTTTCCAGCAGGGATTGAGCAAAATTGAGGCGAAAAAGTTCTATTTCCGACACAAATCCATCTTCAACTTCAAATTTTCACAATGAAAATGCGGGCAAAATACGTTATTCAGGCCTTATATATATATATATATATTATATATATATATATTATAATATATATATATAGTATATATAATATATAATATATATAATATATATATAATATTATATATATATATATATATATATATATATATATATATATATATATGTGTGTGTGTGTGTGGTGTGTGTGTGAAGGCGGGGTGTGTTGTGTGTGGTGTGTGTGTGTGTGTGTGTGTTGTGTGTGTGTGTGTGTGTGTGTGGTGTGTGTGTGGTGTGTGTGGTGTGTGTGGTGTGTGTGTGTGTGTGTGTGTGTGTGTGTGTGTGTGTGTGTGTGTGTGTGTGTGTGTGTGAAGGAGACGCCCCTGCTGAAAAGACTTGAAGATATAACGGGAAACAGAACACGAATATGAGAAGGTGACATAGGAAGAATCTAGCGAAGGAAAGACTTTAACAACATAAGGCGAAGGGCTGAGAATTAAGCAAAGGTCTGTTGTATACATTGGGTTCATCTCTAAGACGACCAGAGATACGATTAGGGGGCTGTACTAGCAACTCAAGGTTATCATGGGTAGAGAATAATATTCAAGTTCAACAGCTGCATCATCAGGAGAGGAAAGTGATTGGCGGTAGTGAACACTGAAATCATCAAGAATGATGCATTCAAACAAAGAAGATAGAATGTGGTCTATTTTGAAATTTTTGATATACGATTCAAAAAAATAAGGACAATTTAGAGTTAGGCGATAAATGTACAGGACAGATGAATTTAGAAGTAGAATGGCAAAAAAGTCGAATTCACGGGTAGAAAATTCAGAAAACTCCCAAATTAGTAACGATCACAGGCAACGTCTTGCGCACGTGATCGTAACATTCTCACTTAGATGAAAACTGGATAAAGCCAAAAAGATGGAACAGAATAGATCTTCTATATCAGAGATTCGGTTAAGAACAGGGGTTGAGGTTTAGAAGAGGAGCAGACTAAAGTGCGCAGAAGTTGTTGATTGTGAAAAAATACAGTTCACCAGAAAAAAATACGCCATATCCATGAAAAAAAAAAAAATTCGTCACAATATCCATGAAAAAAATATCGTAAAAAAATTTAGTGATTTTGTACATTAAGAACTTCATGTAAAAACACCTAATAAAAAATACTACGTATAAGCATTTAAAAAAAAAAGTTTAATCACTGACGAGCAAAGTTTTAGATAAACCGATTGATAGGAGTTGTGTGATAATTATATATAACGAACATTACGATTGATTTTCAGAGCTCTAAATTTTAAATTTTAAGTGCTAATTATAGTTTTGAATTTTGATACCTACTAACATCCTAGTTGCCTTTATTATTTCATTGAAGATGTTGCTATAACCATATATAAATTGGTCAAGTAAAAACAAAAACACACAAGGAGGTTTCTCGTAGATATAAGGACTTCTTTCATATAGCATATAAAGATAACCAATTTTGTTAGGGGAATTTCACTCCATAAACATTAAAGTTGTTTTCAATATTTAGGGACACCAAATTTTAGACAGTCCTTGATGGGTACATATTAGGGATGCCGAAAGGTATATATATATATATTATATATTACATTATATAATTATATATATATATATATATATATATTATATAATATATATATATATATATATATATATATA
>JABUQX010031147.1:27500-34724 GCA_015478945.1 Trachelipus rathkii | reverse complement strand
GTTATAATGTCCAATATTAGTCAATTAAAATTCAAAATTTGGCTCTACTTTGCGGCCTAAGAATACAGCCAAATATTAAAAGTTCTTAAAAATAAAGACAAAATAAGATTCGAAAATTCCGTCACTTAGTACTTTTATAAGTAAGCCGTGGCTTCTATTAATTTCATGACAAATTTGGGAATCTTTCCATATAAAAAAGGTCAAATTTACATGATGCTAGATTATGTCCATGTAATGTCCTTTGCTCTGTGCTTATATCAGAGTCAAGACACTTAAAAAGTCAGTTTATTTTCGCCATTTTACGGGAGAGAGCTCTCGTTGATTCTTTTTTTTGTGCGAATGATTAATATAAGCGGAGCAGATGATAAATGTATGCTATTTCGGAATATAAGTAACTTATCCCGTGATTATGATATATATATATTAGAATATATATATTATTATATATATATATTATATATATATAAGTAATATATATATATATAATTATAATATATACATAAATAAAAGCAGATATATAATAATAATAATATATCATAATAATTAATATATATATACTCATAATAATAGATATATATATTATATTGAGTAAGTATAGGAGAGAAGAGGAAGTATAGAGAGTAGTGGATGGAAGAGAGTTTGAAGAGTCTGAAAAAATGACGGAGTTAGAGAGACGAGAGAGAGAGACGAGAGAGAAGATGACAGAGAGGAGGAGCATCGGAGGAGAAAAGACGCTAGAACAAGCATGACGCATGGGAAAAAGTTGCCCGACATACAAGATGGAGGCGTTTATGCTTTACCGTAGAAGTAGGTGTGTCGAGAACATGGCATGCAATCCGCATATTTAAAAAAAAAAAAAAAGAATATTGCACTACAATAAAACACGTCCCTTTCCTATGAAAGATTCCAATGTTAATTACAGGAAACCCCCAATTAACGGATCGAATTATGTTCCATTTCGTGAAAGAGAGAGTTTATCAAGGTGCTAAGTGGCCGAATGGGGTTCAAGGCAGTGGGAATCGATGTAGTTAAAAAAAAAAACGTAAAGGGACCGACAATGAAGGATAAAAAATTATGTTAACTATTTTTTGGAATAAATCTCTCTTAGTATACTATATATGTATATATTAGATTAATATGTTATATGATTATGATGAGTCAATATACTGATATAGGTGATAATACTATCGTGAGGGTATGGAATATAATATAACTATATAAAGTATGAACGAATTTAATAATGACTATAATATTCTCTTCACCTTGAAGAGAATAAAAACTTTACTTAGGCGTTAGTACCATGGCGGCAGACGAGAGATGTGAATGCGAATTAGCGATGCTTACAATAGGAAACACGGTGGAATGGTCTGTAACGAATACCAGATATTCATGAAAAAGGTAATAAAGACTTTGATGGCTAACATACTAAAGTGTGAGATGAGCTGAAATCCTATGCGGAGAGGAAAGAATATCAGCAGAATAAATAAGGTACGGTTTATGGGAAGGGTATATACTTATAAGGTACGGAAATGGCATATCTCTAAGTGGAATGAAGTTGAGGTACTAGGATAGTATATATATATATATATAAGTTATACTAAGTAGTGATAATATACTTATATATCTAACTCATGGAACAAGGGGGCTATTAGGGTAAGGTTCAGGAATAATAATACTGATATATAGATGGGGGATAGACTAAGGTAACTTCGACTGCAGCCACCTCCATTGCCAAGTGGTGTACCATGAGCCGCCGACTGATATGTAACTATATTAGGAGTAAAGATAATAATAACGGTGAATGTCAATATACTATCAGGGGTTAGTGATTATTACGTATATAGAATAGATATTGAAAGTAGCCCAGTAATAAGGGGTACTGTAGTACGGGCAATGTAAAATCGTCTAGATATGGTATAATAACTAAATAGTAGACGAGTTCTTATATTGTATATATTATATATATTTATATATATATATAATATTATATATATATACTATATATATATATGATCTATAAAAAATAATACTCAAAGCTAGATACATATAAGTTTTAGAGTATTGTTTACAATAAAATTTAAATGTGTCGAATTTTCGTTAATGAATAGTTTATGTTTAGCACTTCATGTGTGTGTCAAGATCTACCTTGGTTGATATAATTTATCTAGTTAATGGAATCCATTGGTGTTTTAAGACGGAAAATTTTGAATTTCCAATATTAAATTAAAAATGTTAAAACCGTTAAATGTGTAAACTTTAGAGAAAATTTTAACAGAAATCGTTCAAATTCTTTGTCAGCTTATCACGAACAAAACTACTCTAGGAAGACTGGAGGAAAAAAAATGGCAGATTTCTTTTTATAAAAACAATATAATCGATTCGTTGTTGCTCGGACATAATATGAGATATTTCGTATAAATTTCTTTTGGACTCTGAAATAAGAGACGCAGGCCAGATATGTAAACCATTATCCAACCGGTATGCCATTATATAAGTATATAAGGTATATATATAGCTAAAGTGAGTAGGAGAGACTTATATGTAGGTACTCTGAAAGTTAAGTAAGGTAAGTAGGTAACTCAATAAAGCAAAGCTATTCTCAGGGTTATATATATATATATATATATATATAATTATATAATATACTATAATATATTATAAGTATAATATATATAATATATATAATGAGGTAATCCCAGGGTAATGTTATAGAGAACCGGTTTGTGTCGCACTTACAAGAAAACGATCTAAAATCATATATTGGAGGAGAACTATACTAAAAAAGGTACAGTATTTGGACTTTATAAGACGTACATGCCACAGATTCGTTAAAAAATAAAACTCAGTAGTAAGGAAGAATATTAAAAAAAATGTAAAGTGAAAAAGATTTCAAATCCATTGGCGATTTACTCCTAATCACACTTACATAACTAAAGGCGGACTAAGAGGATTATCAGGTGGGTGCTCCGTTTATTTCCTTCTTTAAATTTGACTTATGTAACTAAAGTTTGTAAAGCCATAATTATAAATGTAGGTACATAAATAGTTTCAGACGATGATACTTTATTAGCATTTTTTACAAGTTAATAACCTTATTTAAAGTCATAAAATTCGTCGACTAATAAAGTTAGAATTATTTGCGAGAGTGCTAGAGTTAGTGCACGATAAAAAGGAGAAAAACTTCTATTCTATCAGTTGTTTCGTCAAGAAATGGGTCCAATACAATTCTACACGGTGTCTCCGCGCAGATTTTTGGCTACATAAACGCAAACTGTCATACAGAAAATGTACTTTTATTTTAGTTTACATTGCTTACGAGTGGAATGTACTTGTAACTCGAAATAAAAGAGCTTATTCTTGGCAATTTAAAGGGCAACAAACAAGCTGTGTAGGATCATTTAAAATTCTATTTATTTGGCGCAAAAAGGCTTTTGACGCTCTAATTTTTGCATTTTAAATGAATTTATTTTACTTCCCACTGTTAACGACTATCTCGGCTATTATAGTGAACTTCAAAGGAATGACCGTGTATGTGGGCGAGTGAAACCGCAAGAGGATCAGGAGTCGGATAGTGGTCGTTCTCGGGGCCTCCCCGTGTAGCGGACGAACGGGGGTGGGGACTTCGTCCCCCCCCTCTGTCCCCCGTGCGCTCGAGCCCCCCAAATGGGGAGAATTTTTTTTTAACATATTGCCGACGAACTAAATTGCAAAAAAAAAAAAAATAAAAAAAAAAAAAAAAATAAACCCTTATTTCTTTCCGGCTGATTCCAGAATATGATAATTTTGTACTGTAGGTGCATGCCAGTTGCTCTAGTCTAATGATGTCAGGCTTTAGACACTGACCATATATGATATATATAGTATACTATATATATATAGTATTATTATATTATATATATAGATATATATATATATATATATTATATATAATATATATATATATATATATATATATATAACTATAGTATATATATTATATATATATATAGTATATAATAAATATATATATATATATTATATATATAATATATATATATTATATGTGGGAAGTTCTCAGTTGTTCCCAGAAGGAGTATTAATTATTCTGCTTTTTCCGTGTTTTATTTTACAAAAAAAAGTAAAAAATTGCCGTAAAAAAAAATTTTCTCCAAAAAGGGCTAGATTCATTACTTTAAACCTAAAATGGAGAAATAGGGGTTCGTAGACTTAATTCCCTATATATATAATAAAAGAAGGGCTATATATACTACGTGAAGGATAGAATGAAATAGTAGTGATAGTTAGTACGTACCAGGAGCGGTAATATGAGTATAAGAAAGGTATGGCCAAAAATATATTGAGGATATAGTATAGAATGCTATATAGGTATAGTATATATATATATATATGATACTATATATATATATATATGATATATTAGATGATATAGTATATATAGTATATATATGATATATAGTTTCTACTATATTTTTTTGACAGTTGCCAGAATTTGAAATAAAAGTTTATATAAATAAAGAAATGATAGAATGAATAAATAAATAGAAATAGCATTCAATACGGTTTGGTTTAAAAAGTTTTCAAAAACTTTTTTTTTTTTATTCCTTTAATTTATTTTAGAAGAAAAAAAACTTCCAAAAAATAATAGTTAAAATCTTTTAGTTTGTTTGTGTCTGTAATCTGTATTAGTTCTCTTGTTAATTTTTGGTTTGTAATAAAAAACACTGTTTAATATAATTTGGTTATGCGTTAATAGAAAATATTAAAAATGAAATGGAATGCTTATATTTATATTTTTCAACAATTTAAGATTATTCCTAGTCACAATATGTAACAGATGTGTCACAACATGTCGTTATATTCCATTGCTTAGACTTTTATTGATTATTTTTGATTTAATAAATATTGTGTGTGGAATGAGTGTTTATATGCATTTATCTAATATTGATTGATATTGATTATATCGTACGTATTGTTTGTATTTTAAGTTATTATCTGTATTATTTTATTTATTATTAATAATATAATATAATATATATTTATGATTATTATTATATGGGCCAGCCTCTAGAAGAGCCGACAAATTTGTCATGAGTCTCAAAAACTGGTGACAAACAGCTACCGGGAAGAAGGAACACATTCTGCATCTCTGGCAAAATTTTAGGCGCAGGAAACTGTAAAAAAAAAAAAAACAAAGAAGAGAAAAAAAAAAAAAAAAAAAAAAAAATCTCGAAAACTACAAAGCTACAGGGAAATGAAATACATTTTTGGAATCCTTTGCTAAAATTTTGGTTAGGCAAATTTAAAAAAACCAAAATTTAAATATTAGCGTTAAACATAAAAGTTTGGCTATTTTTTGGGGGGATGCTGGGACGACTAGTAGCATACCATATAATAGTTATCTCAGTATATATACGGTGCTAGTCAAGCCCAAGTTGGTGGGCTACTTATTAAGCGGATATCTATTATTTTAAAGGTGTTGTGACACGGTGCTGATTTAGTGGGGGGAGGCCTTGCGAGGACGACCGACTGGGGAACAACAGGGGCGGACCGTTTTCATACCCCCGAACCAATCTAGGGGAGCGGGCGGAGGAACCACGCCGACACCAAAGTACCATGAAGAGCGTGGGGTTACGGGACCCTCCCCGGAGGGGGGGGGAATTAGTCCTAGGCCGTTAGTTCGCGCCGGGTGCGAAGGGCCGAGGGGACCTTCCGGGACTCGCTGCCATGTCGGGCTGCGGCACTGAAGCCTTATACCCCTTGTCTAGAGCTATTCTTTCAGTTCAACACAAAAAGCAATGTGAACTATATAGTTATACAGCAGAGAGCATCTATGATCCCCCTATTTTACGGTACCAAAGGACTAGGAAGGAACTCTAAAATTGAGCTATACTAAGTCAAAATTACTAAACTTTAACAATAAATTTATTTTATTTTGTTAATTTATTTTTTACATTTTCACTATTCCACAATCTAAAATTTAACCAGGATTCAAAAAATGTAATTCATATGTATCGGCGATGTAGCATTATTAGTAGTTTTGAAGATATATTTTTTTTTTTTTTTGTTTTTTTTATTTCTTTTTTTTTTTTTACATTTTCCGCACTAAAATTATGGACCAGGTAATTTCGATTGCAATGAATTAAATTCCCTTATCCCGGAAGCTGTTATGTTTTTTAGAGATAATGGATGTAGTTGGCTCTTCTAGAGGCTATGACGCATATTATTATATAAAAAATAGAATAAATTAATATAAATATATAATATATATAATATATAAATATATATAAATAATATTAAATATATATTAATAATATATATATAGTAATATATAATAATATTAAAGATGAATAATTAGATAGAATATAAATATTATAATTAATTATATATAATATAAATCAATCCATAAGAGATCAGTGATCTGATCACTTATTATAGATTCATATTAAATAATATATATATATAATAAAGAGAATCATATCTGATCACTTCATTATGAGGCATTCATAATTAATAAAATAGAAGAGGAAGTTGGGTAAATTCCAAATAGTTATCACTAAGTAGAATTCTTATTGATATATAATTGTTCTTAAATATATTTAAAAAAATACGAATTTTTTATACAATTTGATAATAAGTGAATTCTATTTGATTGAAATTTTTTCTAGCTATTTATGATATTATCTTATTTCAAGATATTTTTGTGATAGAATTCTTTGTAAATCTAGTGGCTTACCATGCAAAAAAGCTTTATAGAAGATATCCTATATATATATATAGTGATAAGTACCGGACACTTACAGCTGTGCGCAAGTTTTATACTTACACATGTGCACTTATATACGTACATGAGATTCATATTATCGAAGTTTATTCAATTTGTCTGAGATTACGAACGATATATCTACTCAAATAGATGTTTGTAACAAACCTATAAAAGCAAGTCGAAGGGGTGTAAGTTGTAAACCTCCTTTTAAGTATGAAATATATATCTAAGGCAGACAGATGCTTAGAGAAATTTGACATCAAATTGACTGAAAATTGGTTAACATTTAGTTAAAGTCCTAACTCGTTTATAGTATTTAAACTACAAAATTAACGTTTGGCTGATGTTCAGTATTTGTCCGAATGTAGTTTTTTTTCTTTTTTTTAAGATTTACTGGAAAATATGCATTGGACTAGCAGAAATTTTGACTTCACAAGGATAATTCAAGCGCACATTAACAT
>JABUQX010031147.1:0-25000 GCA_015478945.1 Trachelipus rathkii | reverse complement strand
AGATTAGTTGTATATATATTGTATGTACTGTAGTGAGTTTGGACCCTTTTACCCTTGAGATTGGACTATATTATAAGAGTAATATAACAGCTACCAAAGAAGAAAAAAGAAATAAAGGAGAAGAGTATTATGAGAAAAATAGAGAGCATGATAGTAGATAGAAAGAGAAAGGAATAGAGAAGAACATTGAGGAAAAATAGTTATTATAATTACAATAAAAGAGGAAGAAGATAAGAAATAAAGATAAAAAATAGTGAAAGAAGACGAAAGATAGAAAAAGAAGGAGATATAGAGAAAAAAAAAGGTATAGGGATAAGAAGATAGAGAGAGAGAGAAGAAAGAAAAAAGGAAGGAAAGAAAATAAAGAGGAGAGATAAGAAGAGAAGGAGAGAGAGGAAGAGAAGAAGAGAAGAAGAGAGGTTGAAAGAGAAGAGAAAATAAGAAGATGGAAAAAAAGAAGATAGAAAAGAAGAAGAAGAAGATGTTTATAAATTAGTATGACATTTAAAATAGTATATAATATAATAAATAATTAAAAATTTAGTAGTACATATAAATGAATATAAAATTTATAAGGTTTAAAATTTGAAACATAAATCAAATAAAAGTAACAGACATAGTGATGTAATATAGAGTTAATAATAATTAATATTATATAAATATATAATGAGATAGATATAGATATAGCCAGTAGTAATCCTATAGCGTCACATATGATACATTAAAAATCTCTTATCAAGAAACGATGGTAGATAATGAAAGTATAAGTAGCACCTTTAATTTAATTGTATTATAATTAACCAATAGATTCATTAAGATTTAAGAAAAGAAACTATTTCTAAGATATAGATTATATATATACTATTATATAGGTAATAGAATATATAGTATAGAATATAAAATATACGTATTAATATAAGAAATATTAATATATAATATTAATATATATGAATAGATATTAATATATATTTGTTTCAATTCAAACTATTCAAATGTAAAGTTAATCCAAACTAGTCAAATACTAACTGTACGGTTGGATACAAACTGAGGATTTAAATAAAAATTGCCGGAAAAAAATGTTTCTTTATAAATTGTATTTCTAAACCCACACATATTTCATCTAAACGCTACACTAATATTTTTTAACAGTCATTAAGTACACAAAAAAAATAACTTTTGAACAGCAAATAAATCATAATAGGAATTAAGAAACAAATGATCTTCTTGTTAAAAAACTATAAAAAAAACATTAATTATTATTATTACTATAATAATATAATTATATATATATATATATAATTTAGTTATATTATTAGTATGTGTAGTGTTTTATTATTACGGTACTTACCCTACTACCTAATACAAGCCTACTACTACTCATAGGATATATTATAGTATGTCAAATTTTATATACAGGAGCATTATTCAGTCAAATATATAAAACTAGTACTCATAAGAGTGATTAGCATCAACGAGTAGTCAGTAGGATAATGTAGTAGTGATAGAGATTTAAATTTCACTAGAATAAATCAAAAATGGAAGTATGACACCTATATAGTACAGATATATAAGTAGGTTAATAAATAAGGATAGTCACTAGTGCCACAACGATAGTCTAATCATCATACCATATAAACTACAATAATCGATAGCGCCAAACCTACTCACCGAGTAGCTAAGTAACATATATATATTAAGTATATAATACATAGTAAGAATAGAAAATAACTATATAATCAGTTCCGAGCGCCTCTCAATAGTCAAGAAGAAGTAAATAAAAATTATATATAATTATCTCCACACCATATAACTAACTATAAAGTATAATATATTGAACCTAGGATGTGGTAGTAATAACGTCATAAACTCAAATATATATCATTAATACTAACTAACCTACTAAATAGCAGACCCGAATAAAAAATAAACAGTTGTAAGCCCGGTACTATTAAATAAGCTTAGGTAGCAATATGTGAAGAGGATAAAAAAAGCTCGCAGTCATAAAATCATAGTAATCTCTCAGGTTACTTCATTGAATGCTACCCACACACCTGAGCAATCCGTTGTGATTCCTCTTTTGTATAGCTGATGTTTAGCTCAGGGAGAAGCACCGAGTATTCATTTAAGCGATTTGAAACGTCTGGAGACAAACACTAATAAACGACCCCACACAATCGAGTAATTCCTGGGTTGTTCCCAATCAATTCTTGAATAACAAACTTGACCTATGTTTCACCAAGCGTTATCCACTTTCTCTCACATAATTAGCACCTTGGTCTATTTGTAGACAAGCAATTGACCAGCAACTCTATCTCTCTTAATTTTAGATGAGCATATGTTCCTGATACCAGACTTAAGCTGCAGTCCTGCCCATGACGTATGTGTTGTGTGGGAGCAGCGTGTTGAGATTTTCGGGAGAGACGATTATTGGTTGGAAAAATCCTTTCAGTTGATTCTCTTAGGCTGTTTCTTAAACGTAATAATCTGACGATAATGGCTTTATCTCAGATCAGCTTCTGACGCTAATTATCGAATCACGTATATTGCATTTGTAGATACAAGAAGGGCTCAATGCGTAGCGTAATACGCGATTAGAAAGGGGGGAGCGAGGAATGGGAGAAGACTTAATCATCCGTTCTTTGCTTGAAATAAAAATACTGTTCTGGCGTTTCCCTCACTCAATCATATGTTCCTGATCGGCTTGTGTTCTTGCAATCAAGAGCAAGAAGAGCAATGGCGTAAGTTGTAATATGAGAGAATAAAGACCAACCCTTAGACACACTAGGACAGGAAAAGGTAAGAGAGAGTATAGTGGCACCCAAAAATCAACATTCCTCGCCTCTGCTTCTTATATTTCAAGCTACTATTCGTAAAATTTATCAATATCTGGCTAGAAACAAATCGTTTTGCGAGAGATATAGTGAGCCTCTACAGAAGAGAACGACACGCGAGCAATTTGATCAAAGCGAGAAAGTCTGCGCTAGAAAAGCCTTCCTTGAGTTCTCGAGTCGCTACGCTCGATCAACACTCATTACTTCGCGTCTCAAAAAAATCAATTCATCTAGACAACACTCTCTGAACATCTGTATATCCATCCGTCTCTATCTCTCGCTTTCTGGCGCGATGTTCGTGTTTGCTCAAAGAATTACTCAAAGGAAGCTAAATGTAGAAAGGCAGATCTCTTTTACGCACCTATTGGCCTAATCTCTGCCTCGTACACTCCAACCACATGCTCTCTGGCAATATTCCTTCCCACCTGGAACTACATACTTTCTGAACCTATTCAGACTGTCATAATGCCTTTGATCTGTAGAATATAAATTCAGGAAGTCGGAAGATGTGCCATGAGCTCCATGGAAAAATTTCTAAACGACAGTTAGGAAGTAGGGTGGTCGGCCCCGTTAGTTAAGAAGATGCGACACGAATTTCGTCCTACTGAGTTCCTTGAGGTTTGTTTCATTGTGTAAATTTTGCATATCACTCGCCCCTCTGTGTCACAAGTTGAGTATTCTCCTGATGTCTCTTACTACTAAGCCTACTTCTACTCCGATGTGTGGAAGATGAAATAGCACCCGGCAACACTTGTCCAAAACGTCATATTTCTGAGAAAAAAAGGGAGTAATAAGAGAGAACCGCATTTAGTGAATTCCTTGCTCTAGAAGACTAAGTCCGCCCTACAGTACTTACTTGTATTCTATCTAAGATCTTTTGAAACAGTCTTTTCAAAAACTTTTCTCAAATCAAGATCATCTGGAAATCTCATTCACTTCTGTCCGATCGCCAGCACGGCTTTCGGCGCTCGAGGGTACTAACTGAGGCGAATATAACTTTTCCTATCTTAGCTTGATATTATGGGTTTTTCCGGCATTAGGAAATTACTGGGAGACTTGCGTTGGTGGGCGCTTGAACATATTCCAAAAGATTTGACGGGGGTATGGCACGGCGTGCAACTTGCTCTCCAAAGCCCCCTCTTGGTGTTTCTCTTCTTTCTTTGCCTACTTTGTCTAGCTTTTCTTTCAAAATCGGGCTCAATAATTCGCGCTGTTGTTTGCGATGGGGCGAACCTCTTCTTCCTTTTCTGTCAATAGTGGTGTTCCTCAGGTCTCTGTCTTATCTCCTACTTTATTCTTACTTTCATTAATGATTCTTCTCATTACCACCTATCCACACCTATGCCAACTCATATGCCGGATGGAAACTCGGGGACCCTTCATTTTTCAACTCATTTCAATTCTGCTTCCTCTTTTACTTCATAGGAATCTTGCCTCTCGTCTTTAATAATTATCCGATTTTTCTATTTCGTTCGGCTAACTTCATAGCATAGCGTAGCACATCTTAGTGAGGTGTGGTCGCACCTTAGTGATATCCATCTTCTAGCTCCTTCCAATATACGTATTAAATACTTCATCACCAAACTTCCATCCTCTCTAAGGAACACCTTCTAACGTTTCCTAATCTCTCTTCGGGACGATTCTCATCGTCTCTCCTTGTTGACAATTAAAACAGATCCCCTTGGCTTAAAAAACATAAAACAAAAAAATGTCTGGGAAAATTCACATCCACAACGGTTGCTAGGGCGGGCCTCAAAGAAACTGGGAGTTTCTGTTTAGAGACTAGGGGACTTTTTTTCCTCTTCCAGTTTTGCTCCAGCCTATTACAAGGGCCTTCCAATCCGGCCCTTGTAGGGAGTACTGCTCTCATATCTGGGGGGGCTCTTGTTTCACCCGCTTTTGGACAGGGTCAGTCAAAAGCCAAAAGGCTTATTAAAAAAAAACTTGTTATGTAACTTATTCCACAGTTCCCTGGACTCTCTATCATTTGCGACGCGATAAGATTATTTTGGCGCCTCTTAATCTTTTTCTATAGGTTAACCGCAAAAGCGGGACAGGTGCTCGAGGGAGCTTAATACTCTGTGTGCCTCCACCTTTACGTCGCCTCGTAGCACAGGGGGGCTGTGTCTGCGCACGAGTTTTTGTGTTTGATGTAGGTAAACTAGGGTAGTTTCGCGCGCGTCTTCCTTCTTTTCCTGGGCCACATTGTTCTGTGGGAATTCTCTTCCATCTTCTGTGTTTCTGACTGAATTTAAAATCTCCCCCACTTTTCAAAAAAGGGCCTGCGTTTCTCTGTTGCTCATCTGCGATTACTTTAAGTTTGTTGATTCCTGAGGGGCGCTTGCAACACCCCTCCTGAATAGGGCCTCTGCCCGTGAGTGGTGGTGCCAACTGTAAAAAAAAAAAAAAAAAAAAAAAAAAAATTTATTATGTATATCCTAATATATATATATATATATATATATATATATATTAATACTATGATATATATATAAAAATATATTTATATATATAATATTATAATAATATAATATATATTATATATATATATATATATTATTATTATATATATATTATATATAATATATATTATATATATATATATAATATATATATAATAAATATATATACATTATATTAAATAATATATATATAAATATATATTATATATAATTATATATTTATATTATTATATATACATATATATTATATTATATATATATATATATAATATATATACATATAATATATTATATATATTAATATTATAATATATATATAGATATATAATAATATTATTTATATATATATATATATATATTTATAAATATATATATATATATTATTATATATATACTATATATATATATATATTACTAATGAATTACTATCATTTTTTAATAATAAATATATATATAAAAATATATATACATATATATAATATAATTATTATTATATATATATATATATATATACTATATATTATATATATAATAATTAAATATATATATTATAGTATATATATATATATATAATATATATACTATATATTATAATATATATTATTAAATATAATATATATAATAATATAATACTATCATATATATATAAATATTAATTTTATTATATATATATATATATATAATATTATATATATATATATTACTTATAATATATATAAATATTATTATTAATATAATATAATATATATACATATATAATATATATAACATTAACATATTATATATAATATATTTATATATTATATAATATATTAATATATAATAAATATATATATATTAATATATATATTATATTATATAATTATTTATAATAATATATATATATATTTATACTATATATTAATAATATATAATTTATAGATTTTATATATATATATTATTAATATATATAATATAATATATATTATATATTACATTATATAGTATATATACTATATATATATATATAATATATAATATATATTATATATACATTATATATATAATATATATATAATATATAATATATTAATAATATATATATTATAATATATATTAATTATATAAATTAATTATATATATATAATATATATATATATAATATATATATTATATTATATATATTATAATATATATATAATATATATATAATATATATTTTATATATATATATATTATATATATTATATATAATAATATATAAGTATTAATATATATATATAAAAATATATATATTATATTATAATATATATAATATATATACTATATAATATTAATATTTATTAATATGTAATACTATATGATTATATAGTATATATATATATATATATATATAATTATATAATAATTATATATCATACTATATATATATACTATATTATATATATACTATTACATCTATATATTGATTATAGATATAGATATAATATAGATATAATATATATATATAATATATATATAATATATAATAATATATATATATATATATATACTAATATATTATAATTTATATATAATATTAGGGATATATTATTATTATTATTATATTCAATAATATATATATATATACATATATAAATATATATTACAATATATAGTACAAAATATATTGATTATTGCATTGTAAAAACAATTCCGCATCCGGCTCCGCAATTCCCGCCGGAGGCATCCGCAATTCATTAAAAGGATTCCGCCATTCCGGCATCTTCCGCGCTTTGCCCGCGGAATGTTGCGGCGGATGTTTATTGTTTCGAGACGTTGATAACAGAATTTGTAAGACTAAGAGCAAAATTATATGCATTAAAATAAGATGAATCTGAAAATTAAAATGGCTTGAAGGCAATTCAAAAACGGCTTGATAATCCTCCATCATCTTAATGTTATTCAAAACGATAATTCAACTCGCTGAAAGTACAACTCATATGATGGAAAGAAGTATTGCTGCAAAGGAAACTCTTGCTTTTTCGTACGGCCAGGTTCGTATTTCCTAAAAGTATTACAACTCTTTTTAAATTTGAAAATGACATCATATCCACACAGGCATTAAAATGACATCATATCACCAATTTGAAGAAACTACCAAAAAAAATTCAAGCGCCCTTTCTTACAGCTTCTGGTCTTCGAGTCATTACCCATTAGATTCTCAAAACGCTAAGCGAAGATTTTGAAACCATTCTTCAAACGAAAATGATGGGGTTTAAAAAAAAATGAAGATGTAATTAAAAATTAAGAGGTAGGGAAAATCGGCTTTTTGTTCTGTGGAAAAAATCTAATGACCTTTCAACTATTTGCAAACTTACTTTTGGGATTTCCCGTTATTAGGGACAAGGTTTTTTTGTAAATTGATATTATTAACAAAGTAAATCGTTACTTTCTGTTGCAATTGAAAATCTTCAAAACAACAACAACGATCTATTAATTCGCCACCCATTAAAAGGAAAAAAAAACAAAATCTCCAGAACCAACACCTTTCTTACAAAGTAAATCAATAAACAGATTCACTGGAAGAAATTCTAAGGTCCAGTAGTGATGAAGAAAAACACACGCATTTTATCAAAAAAAAATGTAGTGCAAATGATTGAAAAAACTATTCACCAAGAAAAAAGATTAAGATTCAAAATGATGACTCCCAAATCAGGTTGGTGGAAAGTTAATCCAAATGTTTATCCACACTATCACAGTTCTTGCAAGGAAAAGTTCCAAATGTTCTCTCTATTAAAAGCAATCCATTAAAAGGAAAAAAAAGAATGAAAAATTTTACAATAAGGAAGCATAATTAGGAAATACTATTCAGTGAAGAAGTCGAAGGAAGTTTCTTAACATGTCCGTAAGTGATCAAAAAAGAAACACGGGATTATCAACAAGATGCAAGTGCAAATGATTTGAAAACTTTCACCAGAAAAAACGGACCTAAATAACAAAATCAAATAACGATTTCATCAGGTTGGGGAGTGTTAATTAAGCAAAAATTGCAAAATGTTTACCACGCTTAAAGTTAAAACTTTGCAAGGAAAATGACCTGGGGGGCCTGTTTCTCCAACTAAGTGTTTTCCAATTGGGAGAGAGGGTATTTAAAGGGGCAATGACTGGGCTATTATATGATTGAAAAGAGAAACAGGGGGACTCTCGAGCAGGAAAAGGCAGAAATAAATTTATGGGTCTCTTCAAGCACAACCCTTTCCCAATATTGAATTTCAAATCTACCTTAGTGGCAAAAAGTATAATTAATCCATGTAAAAATCTCTTCATTTAAGGTCGTGAAGGTTAGGAAAGAGGTGAATGGGGGGTCCATTTGAGTTGGGTCCCAATCCCGCAATTTTAAACAATTATATTAATTATTAATTGTGGCTAAAACTCGATATATAATATATATATATATATAATATAATAAAATATATATTATTATATATAATATATAATATATATATTATTATAATATATATAATATATATATAATTATTATATATTATATATATATATATATCATATTAAACATCCGCAAATTCCGCTACCGCATCCGCGGATTGTTAAAAATCAAAAAACGATCCCATTCCCGCAATAACTATATCAATCAAAACCTTAAAAAAGCTTCATGGTAAAACATCGAACTCTATAACTTTATATTATAAATATCAAGATATGATAATTATAACTTAAAGTAACTTCAAAATTCTAATAAACAACGCAAATATTTGATAGAAGTTCGGGGTTTTTCAGGAAAAATCTTGATTACAGATATTTTTTCCTTAATATATAAGAAGGAAAGAAAAAAAAAACAAAAAATTTTGCTTTCTGTATTAACTTACCATATATTATATATAAATATATATATACTATAAAATATATATTATATTATATATATATAATATATATATATATATATATTAATATAATAATATATATATATATTATATATATATATATATATATATATATATATCATATATATACTATATATATATATATAAATATATTATATTTATATATTTGTATTAATAGACAAAATCAAAAAATAATATAAATAGAAAAAATATATATATATATAATATATATATATATATATATATATGGTATAATACCTAAATATTTAATAATATATATCACTTACCAAGTGTGTAGAAACCAGAAAATGGAAAAGTACTTAAATTAACTTTCAAAAAATCTTTTCAAGGGCCCCATTACAAAGAAATAATGCTAAGTCAAACAGAATGTTAAAAGAAAATTTAAAGAATGGGGAACGAAATTTAAAGAAGTGAAGAAAAAAGAAAAGGAAAAAGAAAATCCTATTACTTATTTATTGTATAATAGAGCATGCAATTAAAAGAATTGTAATGTGGATTTTGAATAGGGACCTAAAAAAAAAAAAATAATTAATAAAAAATCTATAAAATAAAAATTTGTTATCATTTTGTTTTATTTTTATATTCATCCTTCGTAGAAATGTAAGAAACAGATGGAAACTTAATGGTAAACATCGTTCTCGCTGAACCCATTTGATTTTGGTCGCAGCTTGAAAAGGGTGATCTGTGGAATTCTCACCAATTCTTGATCATATGAACAGTTTAAGTATTCCGTTTATTTGTTTAGTTTTTTTATTACCATTTTAATATTTCCACAATTCCAGAAGCTTTTTTTTTATTTATATTATTTTATTTTTTATTTTTTGGGGAATTTTTCTTTTTATTATGATTTTTATTTGATATTTTATAACATAATTTGAAATTTAAAATAAATGAATATGTTTATATTTAGAACAAATCAATCAATTAAAATTAGATAAATGTATTAATATAATACATATAAAATCTTACATGTAAATTTATATAATACGTAACTATAGCTGAGAGATTAATAATATATATATATATATATATATATAATTATATAATATTATAATATAAGAAGAAAAATTTCACTCGCGGGAGGAACGAACCACCGCCAAACACAGCGATCGTCCAGCCGTTAATATATGTAAAAACGCCAGTCTCTTCATCACTGCTCCAATTTACCCTTCTCCTTTTTTTTTTCTTTAAGGAAAAGGCGGCATGAAACAGTGGGAACCCTTCTTGCAGTTTTTCTCTAAAGCGACACTGGTGGTCCGGGGATTGGTTCGGGGGAGTCATGACCGGAGGTGAAATTTTTCTTCGTTCTATTTATTTGGCGAATTTCGTTTCGGCAATAAGTGCGCTGTGGCCAATGTTGGCATTAACGTTGACTTACGTTAGTTGGTGTCTCCTCTAACCCAGAAACCCATGGGAATTATCATGTATCCCCTCCATAGTAGGTGATTTCCTTTCACATACAATCTCCATATATATATATAATTATATATTATATATAATATATATATATAATATTATAATATATAAATACTATATATATAATATATATTATATATATATAGATAATATATATATATATTATAAAGTTATTTTAGTAATTATGAAATTTTTTGGTAATAAAAATATATATTGGTCAAGTGAAGGTTACAAAAAAAAATTATTAAAATTGAAATTCTAAAAACTTTTTAAACAATTACTGACTTTTTTTAATATTTTAAAAGTTTCATACTCTGAAAATTCAATTTTTAAAAAATTAAAATATACCATCAACGTTGTGACTAAACAAATATAGGATTAAAATTATTTATTAAAAAATTAAAAAAAGAAAACCGAAAAAAGAATTTTCCCCATTTCCCACTTACCTTCTTTATGGGTAGATATATAAAATTTTTTATTATTTATTTATTAGATTATTAATATATATATTATTTTTATTAATATTATTGATTATGATATTATTTTAATATATTATTATTTTATTATTATTAAGGATGATGGATTGAAGGTGTGGATAGTATAATAATATTAGTATATATAGAGGATTAAATGAGATATGAAGATGAGAGATATATGGTAGTATGATGGGTATAGAGTGATGTGGAATAGAAAAGTGAGGAGATAAAGTAGGTATGATATGAGGAGTCATGATAATTGATTAGGATGATTATGAAAACCTTAAAGTAAAATTATTGCAGTATTTTCGTTCTAAATAAAAATTGTAGAGATATAAAGAAATATATAAGAATAGTATAAGATATAATATAGATATATATATAATATTGATAGAAAATAATAAGATATAGAGAAAAGTTAAATAGAGGATAAGAAGATGTGATTTGAAAATTGTAGAGAAGAATATAGATACAGAAAAAAATAGAAGAAAGATAAATATATATTCTAAATATGACTATATTATAATTAATAGTTAATTATATATTTAAATATAATATAAGATAATGTAATTTATAATTAAATATGATAATTAATATTATATATAATATATGATGCATGATGATAATATGATAGATGATATATATATATTTAATATAATAATATATAATTATGATTCTTAGCAATAAGCCTAAATATTAATTATCTCTATCTTAAAGAATGTAAATATAATTTAATATATATTTATTATAATACCCAAATAAAGCTGTCGAATTAAATAATAATTATAAAAGTAATCCAAAGAATAGGTTACGCCAGTAGAACATTATTTTATTTTTAATCCTAATACCAATCTATTACTAAATAATATGTAAATCCTATAGTAACCTATTACTGAAATGAACGGCACTTTTTTTGTTAATTGTATATTGTATTACATTTTTATAACTTGTTATTATTTGTTGAGCAGATAGTTCTGATGATCTATTAATGTTTTTAAATGACTTTTTATTATCTTGATAATTTGGGCATGCATATATAATCTATATACATCATTTTAGTATGTAGTCATATATTTTGTCTCTTATATTAATAATAAAATTATATTAGGATAAAATAATATATATTAATACACTAAGAAATAAATATAAAAAATTAATACTTAAAAAAATTTAAAATGAAATAATATAATAATAATATAATAATATTATTATTTTCTTAGCAAATTAATCAGATTATTTATATTTTACTCAAATGATCAGCGTTGATAAATAATTAATTTATCATGAAGACTTGTAATAATTAATCTAATGTTGTATTAATTAATAATAATAGAAAACACATAATTATGATTTGAAACCAATGTTAAAATAATATATTAATAATATATTCATCTATAAATATAATAGGTAAATGTAATAATATTCTTGTTGTATGAATGATAATTAATGAACAAATTTCGGCCATTCCAAACAATATCTCTTTTCGCTATTTATGCCTAAATGGGAATTGGAATTAATAATAATGAATAATTGAATAATAATTAATAAATAACTAATATATTGATAAGAAACATTATATTATAATAAATTTTTTTTATATGTTTATTATATATTATAATTTAATTTAAATTTCTATTGTTTTTTAGCGCGTTTTTCAATTAATAAAAAATGTATGTATTTCCAGACGTATCCAGTGTGTAAAATGAAACTGAATTCGGCAGCTAGGTTCAGCCGAGACTTTATGTATAATAAAAAAATTTTTAAAATATATTATTATACGGCTATAATTATATTAGATATAATAGTTTATTTATAGATTGATCAACGTTAAATGTTATTTGAATATTAATTTAGGTAGAGGCATTTTAATTTTTCAAATATTAAATATTCAATCAAACCAGAAAACTAATGCAGTTATATTCTATATAATATTATAATTAACTAATAAATAAGTAGATAAATTTAAATATAGTATGAACGTAGTTATAAACTAATCATTATATGATGTTATGAATGGTGACTATGTCATCAGGCTATAGCAGTACCGTCATTAGGTTGAAGAAGGCAACCTCCAACTTAGAGATTAAAAACTGCGAAGAAGTCATTAGACGATAGACACCAAAACAACTTAAGAAGTGTGTATAGATAGAAAGAATTGAAATAAAAATTAAAATATTAAAACTCCCACAAAGCTAAATGACTATATCTAAGTTATAATATTATTATATATATATATATATATATATGAATATATATAGAATATATATTAAAAATAATTAATATATATTAATATATAATAGTAATATATTAATAGATAATTATATGTATGATATATATATATATTAATATAATATATTATAATATATAATAATTATATAATTATATATATATATGATATATTATATAATATAATATATATATTAATATATAAATAATATATTATAAGTATATATATAATATATATATATTATTTAATATAATTAATTAGATAATAAAATATATATTTAAATGTATATATATTTATAATTAATAATATTAATAATATATTATAATAGTATTATATATAATTTAAATTAATTTTATTATAGATTATTAATTATTATATATATAATATTAATAGTATATATAAATATATAATATATGTATATATGATTATAATATATTATATATAATATTAATATTATTATATATTTAATTATATATTAAATATATATAATATATATTAATATTATATTATATATTACTGTATATATATTATAGTTATATATATATATAGTTATTAAATCAATTGCTTGTACATTAAATCTTAGAGATTAGATAAGTTGTGGAAATATTATCAAAATTGTATATAAGTGGAATTTCGAAATATTGGTTAAATTATATAATTACGAAGTTTGGCAACACTAGCATAGATCAAAAAAAAATGGTATTGTAATACGATCTTTAGAAAATCTCTTGTGATTAGTAAAACCGCTGAGTTTCACTAGTGTAAAAATGTTTAATTAGTTGCATGGAATAAGAGCAGTGATAATGTTGACGAAGACCGAGTTATTTTACGAAGGACCTACCTGTTAGTACTTGCCTTATTTGGGCAATAGTTTAACTTTATATGTTAATATTTGCTTAATTATTAAAGATTTCAAACAAACCATTATAACCAAGTAGATTCAAGAATCCAAAGCACCTTAGTATTATCTCTTTTCGGTGTTTGTTACTTTCTTTTGGTTCAGTTATTATTTTCGCACAGATAATAATCCCTTATAGGAGAATATATGAGTGTTGCTCGTCTCGTTAATACTTCTTTGCCCGGCTCTTAGTTCAAATTGAGATGTTGTGATATGTCCCTGTAAGATATATCAAGAAGAATATATATGAATATTATAACAGAATTAATTTATGTTCTGTCTTCTTCCCTAATATGTTATGTAAGTGATTTTTCTATTAATTTATCTTTGCCTTCGCTGCTGAAACGAGTGCCGTTTACCAAAATTAGAATCTATAGGCTCTAAAGACCAGCATCTATTCATTGCTGCTTCGCATCTTTGGTGAACCTTATTTTCTTGAAACCTCGAAACACTTGATATTAAAAAATCTGATCCCCACTCTCAAGAAGGTGCGTGGGTTATCCACACCAGATGAATGATTTAAATCGCAGTACTTATATTCAGGATACTGATAACAATAATCTTTATTATGTTTGTACGTTATACGTTTGACAATATTTATTATAATTACAAAGTATTTCAAAATGAAGTAGATAATAATAATAATAATAATAAGGAGGGATACCTAAATAAATAAATAAAATAATTAATAATGTTTGAATGAATGATGATGAATGCAAAAGATATCACAAATAAATAATAAATGAACCAAATAATAATTTAGTATAATAAAATAACCACTTCGGAAAGCATAAATAATATAATAAAGTCAATAATAATAATAATTAATAATCACTATTTAAATTAATTTGAATTAAAAACCCATGAAAGTCTAAGTAAAAGATAATAATAATGAAGTATTGAAACTTTGAACTGTACATACAAGTAAAAGGTAATTTTATGCGATATATATTAAAATATTTATAAGGAGTACACAAACTTAATGTAATTTTAATAACAATATAATTAATTACTATAAACACAAGTTGGAGAAAATATAATACAATCCATTATATTGAATTTATATATTCTAATAGACATACATCATAATTTCGGTTTATAATAAGTTATATAATTATAATTAATAAACCTATAAAAATAATCATTCAGATTTTTTACATTTATATGATTAATTATTATTATTTATTCAATTATTGTATGGTTAATATTAAAATAACAATGTTTTGAACGGAGAATTCAAACTTAATGTATAATTGGCTCAATATTTGAGGGTAAGAGCCACCATCTATTCACGAGCAGAGAAACCATTCCGTATGTCAATTTCAAGTTACAACCACTAGAAATATGAGCAGAAAAATGTTGAATAATAAAATTTCCCTTATATTAAGAAAAAGCACTTAAAGTCCTTAACATCTAGATACGCAAATAGTTACGTAACAAACTTAAATATTTTGTGTTCGATTAGTGTTCACAAATATAGTTTACTTCATTAAAATTTTATTAATCTTTTTAGATGTTTTTATTATTTATAAACTAATTTGCGAATTAAACATTACAAACTTTTCACTATTTAAATTACTAAAATATAACCTTTACTAATTAAATTCAATCGTACCATCTGGAAAATTATTGATAAGCAGGTTATAATAATATAAATCAACAAATTGAATTTTATCTAGTGTTTTTGACAGTTCTATATAATTCTCAGAGTAATAAGTACTTTAGTAGAGAAGAGAGAGAGATTTATGGATATACTGAGGTGATGACATTAACGATTTTAGATGAGATTGAGATTGAGAGCAACATATAGTGGAATGAGAGGGGAAGTTTTTTTAGAGATTGGACGGTATATTAAAAAAAGACGAAAAATTGCGACAGAAAGAACCCCGGAAAGAGAACGATAGAGAGGTGAAGTGAGCAGATAATTATTATAAGATAGAGTAAGAGAGAGAGATTAAAGCATATTTTAATTATATAAATATTACTTTTATGGTTATGTGCGCAATTTTAATTATTTATTTAGACAAAGTAGGAGTAGCCTCAATTATAAACGTTTCAAAATCCACTTCACGTTTATCAAATATTGTTTTCCCACAGCTGAATAGTGGACAATTGAAATAAATCAGAATTCAGATTACATATGTGAGACAGAAGTATGAGCAATTCCCTTTAAGTTTTTTCCTGTTTCACTTTCTTGAAAATGGACGTATTTGATATCTCCCCATTGCAAGTTGACTAGTTGTTGAATTCTTGAAGAGGTCAGTCAGAATGTATCCCCATTTTTTATTAATATATTATATATCATATATATATATATATATTTATTTATGCCTTTGAATTATTTAATTTTAAATATTTTAATATTTAGATTTAATATATATAGATAATATATATATATATATATATATTTATAATATATATAATAGTACTAAATATAATATATTCAATATATTTAATATATAATATAATAATATATATTAATATAATATATATATATATATATATATTATATTAATTAAATTATAATTATATATAAATTATAATATTATATTATTATATTGATTATATATAATTATTATATATATATATATTAATATTAATATATATTATAAAATATTTAATATATAATTTAAATATTAATATTATATAATCAATATATATCATATTTAATAGCATATAAATTAATAAAAGTTTTTAACTAAGATATAATATATATATATTACTATATGTAAATGGATGTGAGACAGTTATATAGGCTAAATAAGTTGTTAAATATAAGTTACAAAATTTATATAGGGACTTAATTTATGTCTTCAAAGTTGCTTATATAAGAGTTTTTTGTTAAACTTTTACTCTATAATTAATTATGGGTATCCTTATGATATGTATAAATATGTAAATAATTTAACATATGTTATTATATTAATAATATTATTTATTGTTATACTGTCATAAATTATATAATATTGAAAGGACCCATTATAATATTATAATAAATTAAATTTTACTCATATAATATAAAAAATAACATAAAGTGTTTTATTGATTAAATATATATATATTATTATGATTTAAATATTTATATTAATAGTATAGTTTAATTATTATATATTAATAATATATATATATAATATATAATATAATATCCGTAGTTAATATATATAATAATTTATATAATATATTAATTTAAATATATAATTATTAATATATATAGTATAATTGATATATATATATATATATAGATATATAATATATTATTACTATATTATATTAAAAAACAATAGACTATAAGATATGGAGTAAAATATTAGGACTGATATAATATCAGGATATTATTATAATGGCTAATAGCTATTGAGTAGATAATTGCTTTAGAGGGGATTTAAAGTATGAGTAGAATGTGAATCAAAGAATATGGTGATTGTATATAATGTATTTGTAAAGAGAAAAATTAATTACAATAGATAAACGCTTACCTGTGTTTTAATTTATTGATTTAATTTATTATTGATATTATAAAGAAACATAATATAAATGTAGATACTGATAGAGACCGGGGACGGAAAGAAAAAATAATAATAAAATAAAACAGAATAAATATAAAGGAAATTTTGAGGATTAACTTTAAAAATTAAATAATATAGAATGAATATTAATATTTGTTAAATTTTAAATAAATATATATTTTAAAAAATAACATATTATTTAATATCTCATTTAATATCTTCTTTATCATGGATTATTTTAAAGCTTGCTGAATATTTTAATTCAATAAATTTTATATTAATATATTATTATTTTTTATCGTATTTATTTTATTTTTAAAATGCTTATTTATATATTTAAACTCAGATATTTAAATTTATTGAAGTATATATATATATATATATATTATATATATATTATACTATATATATATATTTATATATTATGGTGAGGAAGGTTATTAATAATTAATAAAAAAGATTTATTTTATTTTTTTATATATTTTTTTAAAATTTTTATGGTCTATATTTTGGGGCTAAAGTAGGCTCACGTTATTATTGACAATGGGAATAAATTTAGTTTTTTTAGTCAGTACTTAACATAACACAAAATTCAAGATAAAGTTTTTTTATAATACTATTTATTAGTTTTATATTTCTACTTTATTTCCATTATCCAGGTTTCTAATAATTAGGTGAGTCATAAGACTAAGTTAATTATTATTACAAACATTTAGTTAACAATAAAGACACTCAGTAGTAATAGTAATAGGTAATATAACTGGGTAGATATATTTGTGTTATATAATCATAAATATATATAAATTTTAATTAAAAGTAAATAATTAATATATAATATTAATAATATTATATATATTAAAACAAGAAAATATATATACATAATATAATATATATTATTTATATATTATATAATATATATAATATTATTAAATATTAATGATTAATATATATATATATATTAATATTATATAATTATATATATATATACTTATCATAATATTATATATATAATATATGATAGTATATATATATATATTAATATATATATTATATATTAAATATTAATATTATATATATATTATATTAATATTATAATATAATATATATTATACTATATATAATTATTATATATATTATATTACTGCAGTCGGGTTTATTTCTTTCTTCAAATTATTAAGTATAGTTAAATGTTATGGGCGAGTTTTAACTTACATCTGTTTAAGGCTACTAAGTTTAATTTAAATATATGTACTCGACCAGTATATATTATTACGCCCTATACATAACTATTATAATCGTATATAATAAAGTAACAAATATCATTTATTTTGATCTTTATATCATAACTATTCACCTATATTATATATTCCTATATAATTACATAATATTACTTAATAAAAATATAAATGTTTATACAAGTTGCCAACTAATAATTGGGTCAATATATTTTACTTTGCTTTTTCCAGCTTAGGAACCTTATTCTCCTAATCTATTTATTACTGGGTCCATTTAATATTCTAATAATAATCCCCTTCTTTTTGTCCATAAACTTTGTCTACGTTAGTAATTTCCAATGAATATAATATATCAATTGTACTATAATAATATATTCAATATTATATTAAAAATAAAAGTAATATGTAACTTATGATTATTATTAATATTCGTGTATCCTTTTCCTCGCTGAGGAATATATTCATACCTATACATTGTTTCCTTCTCAAGAATTATGTGTCACAGGATCCTTTTGCTAAATTTAAATATTGTTCGATTCCCCTTATTGCTATTAATTCAAAAGTGAACATACTCCACAACTGTTTAAAAGATATTTCGAGCAGTTCCATTCATACCTCAAAAAACGTTTATTCGTCCTGCAAATACCATCCCTCTATTCAGAAATAATCCAAAAACAATATAAAACTTTTCTCCATTGATAAAAATAGCTAATTGATTCTATTCCAAGAATTTCGAACTATATAATTGTATCATTGATAGATTTTAACTATAATTAATTATATACCATACTGATACGCCGAAATATATGAGATACCTGAAAAAGTAATTCTACTTTTCAATGTGTATTCATATAAATATTATATTTATGCTTTTTTTTTCTGCAACTATTGCTAATCTCTCAGATGATATATCAGATGTCAATTATAAAATCCTTGTACATCACTAGTCGAGAGACTTCTGAAATATAGTCCGTTATCATAAAAATAATTCTAAACAAAAGTCCCAACGATAACAAGGTTTATACCTTTCCCTCTTTATTTGTTGGTGTTTCAGAAACCCGTACCCCCACTTACAAAGGGGCGTTAGATATGCCAAGTCTGGTGTGTCACTCCCACAATAGGACACTCGACGATTGGGGCAGGACTTAAGAGGAAGGTCTACCATTTTCTCTAAAAGTAAGAATTTCCACACTATCTTCCAGAAAAGAATACGAGGACAAGTCATCTCTGCATCAAAGTTTGAGCCTCCTTTGGTCCATGATCTCCCCGACTTCCCCTACTCGGTTGCAAGAGGTCTATTCACAGGTGTATCATGACTCGGAGGTATAATTAAAAGTAACCGTATCATAAAGTAACAAATAATTAGAAACTGACTAACATACGCTCACAGTTTCGTAATTAAAATGGTTAAAGAACAATTAATACTCCCCTATGGAGGTTTTCAGAACTCCCGGCACTCTCAGCTAGTTAGTTGCCTTAAGCGTGGATTATATCTTATGTTTATGGTAACACGTCATTGGCTATTACATACTATAACTGCTGAGAGGTGTCGGTTGATTCGGAAATATATTATACCTCAAGTAAACGAGGAGAGGGTGGGCTTAATTGTTATGAGCTATACCAATTTACATAAAGCTTTGTGAGCTGTTATTATAGATTTAAGCACGTATCATAAGTTTCGATTACTATGACAATGTGAAATTGGTAGAAAGGTGGCCATAAATAATATATATATTATTTCTTTAAATAAAATTAATTTTTACATAATTTTTAAAACTTAAAATACCACTAATTCATATTAAGATAGGGATAATAATAGACCCAATATATAAAAAACTAACTTGTAATAGAATAGAATTGTGGATATATAGTATAATAGGGTAAAAAATTAGGTTACCACCTTTAATTAATATATTTTATATTTAGTATTATAGGTTTTTTCAGGACTGATTCAACTAGAGTTAACCCTCATCAGAGTAATTTTCAACTTCTCGATGGAGTTCAGCCAACAATGTCTATGATCTATGTCAGGTAGGTAATCGAAACTACAAGTTTGATGGCAAGTTTTTCTTTATCTGATACTACGTAATTATTCATCTTGGTGACTTAACTTATTAACGGGCGTTATCGCTCAATTCACTATATATTATATGATTTAAAATCTTTAGAGAAATCAGTTAGAAAGAGATTCGAATAAAGGTGATATCAGCCTTAGACGGAGCTCGTTATATATATATAGTATTAATATATATTTAATTAATAATATTATATATATATATATATTAATATATATTATATATATATTATTATAGTTAATTATATATAATATTATATATTTAATATGAGGTTCTTCTAATTATATAGATAAATTATATTAATATTATATATATTTAAATATATATTAATTATTATATTATATTATATATATATTAATATTTAAATATTACTTAGGTATTCTAAAATACTTTAATAATAATAGTAGAAATATATAAGATATGAATGATATATTATAAATGTATATTTATTATATATTAATATATATATTATATTTTATTTATTATAATATATATATATATATATATTATTATATCATTATTAATATATATATATTATTAAAATACTAATGATATATATATTATATTATAATATTATATTATTAAGAATATATATTATTATATATTAAATATTATTTTATATATTATATATATACGGTATATATATATATATTATAGATATATTATATTTATATATATTATTATTTATATTTTAATATATATATATTATTAATATTAATATTATAATATATATATTATATTTAGGTATATTATATTTATTAAAGTATTAATATTATTATATATTATTTATTATAATTATAATATATATATTATTAATATTTATAATATAATTATTATATATATAGTATATGATATAATATTTAATATAGTATATATATTTTATAATACCTTTTGCTTTATTATCTAATGTCTTCTCTGCAATTATAAATGTGCTTACCATAAATTGTTCTCGTAAAGTGTCTTATTGGCATATATATTTATATCGACTGTTTTTTTGTAATGTGAATGAAACAGAAAGTCCTTCGACGTATTATGATGAGATGTTTTGATATCTCCTCTCGTGTGGATATAGAATATGACGTTAATAGATAATACCTGTCGACAACTCCATAAAGTGGTCATAATTGTGTGTTTTATTAAGTTGCTGAGCTCAGAATTCTGTTCTATTGAAATTTAAATTAGTTATCGGTGATATACATGTGAAAAATATTGTATCGCTAAATTGACGTTAATTGATTTCACAGCTTATATATATGATATATTTTACAAACAATATCAATTTACATTTTATAATTATAATTATTTATTGTGCATTTTTTTGAATATACTTTTATTTTGGAAACGTTTGAGGCGCTTATGTACCCTGAACGGCGTTTTTATACCACGTTATGGATTTTTAGTAATATTCTTAATTATATTATTATAATAATGGTATAAGTATATATATATATGGTTTCGTTATCTTTAATAGAGGATTTTTAATGTAAGTCCAATACTATTTTAACTTGTTCGAGTAATCAGTAATGTTTGGTTATTCATATTATAAGTTATATATAGGGTATTATAGATGAGACTGTTAGATTTAGTTTTTTGTTAAATACATTTATATTGTGAACAAAGTCTTGCAATCATGAAAAAGACGAAAGTCTATAGCAATAAATGTTCATTGAGAAAATATCAATTAAAAATATTTATACTAGTTATATGAATAAAACCCATATTTCATAAGCGGATTTTTATAAGTTCTAAAGGGAAATATACAGAATGTCTAGTCGAAAATCGTACATATAATGTCTTATCCATATTAAACTGAAAAATTTGAAATAAATATATACTTAACACAGAATTTAATATTTAAATATTTATTGATTAAAATAATTTAAAAAAATTATAATTTTTTAAAATGTTTTTTATAAATAATAATAAATATATCATATAAAATATTAAAGTTATTTTAAATAAATAATAAAGCTGATTTATATATCCATAAACTTATTAACTTATCTTATTATTGGAGCTAATTAATAACGAAGTTACCATATATATATTTCTACGTGCTTATTATATGAGTGTTCACGCCTTAAAATCACGAAAAAACGATATGGGATGAAAACATGATAACAAACAAAACACTATATACAACAAAACGGCAACAAAACAGTGCAAAATAAAATTGTCAAATTAGCAATAAGATGATCATAACAAAATACCCTAAACTAATGGGACAGAAGCATATATAACTTATTAATTCAGTATTGATTAAAATATTATCAATATTAAATTATATATTCCACATAAATACATACATATTAATTTAAATTTCAATGGAATAAAATTACATAATATATTAATTAATGATATAATAATATATAATATAATTTAAATTAATTAATAATTATATTTATAATTATTATGATATTTATGCAATATTTTACATTAAACTATAACCTCTCTATTCTAAATAATGATAAAGTCTTACTCTTTCTCATAAGGTTCTAATAGTCTCATATTGTGTTCTCAAAAATTACTCAATGAGATTTTTATTGTTTATTAATTATGTTTGCACCTCAAATCTCGAAGTTTTGACTCCTAGGAGTGAATTTCAACTTGACTCAAATGAGAACAAGTATTTATGCAACCCAGTGAGTAACTAGTATGTGTGTTATTGCGAGATTATGCTTCTTTTGTCAATTCAAGGAATACTGTTTAAAGTTTAAATTATGACAAAAAATAAACAAAACAGTTATATATTAATATTTAAAACACTTTATATGGGTGTGTGCAGGTATTTTAAGTGTGTTGCGCAGGGTGTGCGTTGTGGAATAACTTGTTTGTGTGTTGGTGTGTAGTTGTTGTTGGGGCTATGGCACTGCCAAAGGTGGTGATTTTGGTGTGTAGATAGATGAGGTCGTTTGGGTTGCTTGTGGCGTTGTCAGGGCACCAACCAGTGAAAGTGTTAATGGTCCGGCAAAAATTTAATGTGGTGCTGTGTGTGTTGTGTGGATGACGTTTTCGCACCACTTGTGCGAAAAGCTCCGATGTGGGTTTACCCGGTATTTATGAATCCCAACGTTTACATCAGACGCAAAACTCGTCATGAATATGTTTAACCTATGCAAAAGATAGCAGCCTAAACAACACCAACAACCAAACGTTCACTCTCCATTAAAATCATTTACGAGAGATAGCACTTTACAGACAACATCACAGTTCAGACACCATCAAAAATCCACAATTACAAATAATCGATTATATGAAAGCATAACTCATCAAATAAAATTTAATCCATATTAAGTGGTTGTAATTTATAACATTTTTGACATAAACATATACGTGGTAAAAATAATGGCATAGTAAAAAAAATTTCCCTTCTGTGCAAACAGGATGGATGAATAAGGCAGTGTAACTTAATTAGTAATTAAAATAGTATAAAGTGTGAATTCTAAATTATAATAAATTTTCACATTTTCCAAATTGTGTTAATTGATTATCAGATTGGTTAAGGTAGTGTAAAGTATTATTATGACTATATTATATATATATATGATATATATTATTGATATATATATATACTATATATATAATTTATATGAGTATATATTTATAATCTATGATATATATATTAATATATATATAAATATTAATATGAATGAATTAATAATATATATTTAATATTTATTATAGAATATATATATAAATATATTATATATATTTGTAGAATTTAATTCTTTAATTAAACTTATATAAAATTGTCATTCCCATAAAGCTTATTTAATAGATATCTTCATTTATTAATATAATATATATATTATATATAATATTATATATATATGATATATTATTATATATATATAAAAAAAAATTAATGTAGGTCCTATTTATGAATCATATTTGTATATTTTAAGCATATATATAATATGTATAATGAGATAAATGTAAGATTATTAAATAAATTGATTAGATATATATATATTATATAATATAGTAGGGATG
>JABUQX010031146.1:0-62627 GCA_015478945.1 Trachelipus rathkii | reverse complement strand
AGTTAAAGTAATTGACGGTTTTCTAGGGAAATAAAAAGAAGCCTGGAGAATATAATCTCACATGTAATTGAAGCTTATGAAAAAGCTTGAAAAAATCGGTAGCTGCATGGTCGAAAAAAATTCATTTTCTCCATTACACATCTTGAACTATTTTCCCAGCAAACCGGTGAGATTACAGCGAGGAACAGGTGAAAGATTTCACCAAGTCATAAAGACGATGGAAACAAGATATCAAGGACGCGGGACACTCAAACATATTAGCAGACTATTGCTCGGATTCTTAAACGCCGACGAACCAAACATCGCTTTCACAAACGGAAAGTCATCAAGGACTTGTTTCTTGTGGGAAAAAATAGTTTCTTGCAACGTCTTGGGTCAGGTCATAAGTAGTCTGTAAGGTTAACATTAATTAAAGGAAAGTCGAATTGAGCAGGTATTTATTTTTTGAAAAGATAAACAAAGTAATGTAATTTATTAGTTAACTTGATATAAATAACGAATTTTTCTTAAAAATTTCATATTTCATAAAAAAAGAAAAAAGAACGTAGTGCGCGCTGTATCTAAAAAACCAGACCTGATTGAGCAAAAAAATGCCCATATTTCAATTTAGAGGACAATATCGTTAGGAATCACTTCAGAAAACCACAGGAACAGAATTTTTTTTTTTCAAATGCAGGCCTGTGTAATAATAATCAATAATAATAATAACAATAATAACAATAATAATCAAATAATAATAAATAAATAATAATAATATAATAATAATAATTAATTAATTAATAATTTTATAATAATAATAATAATAATAAATAATAATAATAATAATAATAATAATAATAATAATAATATAATAATAATAATAATAATAATAATAATAATAAAATATATAATAATAAATAATAATAATGATAATATTAATTTATAAATATTAATAATAATAATAATAATAATAATAATTAATAATAATATAATATATAATTAATAATAATAATAATTAATAATAATAAAATCATAATAATAAAATAATAATAATAATTAATAATAATAATAATAATAATAATAATAATAATAATAATAATAATAATAATAATAATAATAATAAAATAATAATACAAAGAAATATATATATAAAAATTATAAAAATCATTGAATATAATTAATATATAATTAATAATAATAATAATAATAATAATAATAATAATAATAATAATAATAATAATAAAATAATGATAAAATAATGCTAATGATAATGATATTGATAATAAAATGATAATGATAATGATAATGGATAGATGATAATGGATAATGATAAAAATAAATAATAATCAGTAATAATAATAATTATTTATAATAATAATAATAATAATGAAAAAATAATAAAAAATCTGCAAAAATAGCAACATTGTAATAAAATAAAATATTCTAGCTAGCTACAAAAAAAAAAAATTCACACACCCCACTCACCACCTGAATGAGTGGGGAAGAGGAATGAATAATAATAATAATAATAATAATAATAATAATAATAATAATAATAATAATAATAATAATAATAATAAATAATAATAATAATAAAATAATAGTAGAGTAATAAAATAAGTTAATAATAAAATTAATAAAAATAATAATAATAATAATATAATAATAATAATAAAGGTAACTAATTAATATTTTAGGTATTTACTATAAAAAAAATGTAGATAATAACACAGGCCTGCGACCAAAATATTCCTGGGGGTTTTATAGGTGGTTGTTAATGAAATTTTTCTCCTAAATCCAAATCAAGCATTCATATTGCTCAATCAGGTCTAGTTTTTAGGATAGAGACCGAAGCTCCCTAGATTGCATTAGAGAGCTCAGTCTCTAGCTGACCGCGGGTGCGAGTGGTTGTGTGTTCCTTGCTCACTCTCCAACTAAGTGATTCTTACTTTAATCCATGACTGTTCTCATATTAGGAGCAGTGCTTAAAGTGTATTTCTAAAGCATTATTTCTCTTTTGTGGAAATTGGTTTTCCGGCAAGATACATTAGCAATACTCCTAATATTTCATAAAAAATGAATAGAAAGTGTAAAAACATTCCTGTAGATTTTGTTATGTGTATGGCAAAGTAACTAATTTAGTGTACAGCAATGCACTATAAACTCCGTTAGTTTAAAGTTCCTTACCAATGGCAATATTTGGAATAAAGCTAGAGAATCAAGACAAAAACCTTTGTCCAGACATATGTGCCGCAAAGCCTGTATCATAGCCTTGAAGGCGCTGGGGTAGAGCGGCAAAACGAACTTTGTTATTTGGTGTACCTATGGTGTGGAGAGAAAGCAAGGACCATATTACAGACTGCGTTTTTTGCATGACCAATCTCAAAGGTGGGATAATTACTTTACGATATAGTCCTTATCAAATCTAGAAAGGTTTATAAAAATCTTTTGGAAGCGCCTATTAAAATTGTAATTGTGTATAAAAAAAAATAGTGTATTATCTGGATATTTCAATTTAAGTTTTTTAAATGTATATATATATACTATATATATAATATATATATATATATATATATATATATATATCAGTATAAATATATATATATATATATATATATATATAATATATATAAAATATATTATATATATATATATATAAATATATATATATATATCATATATATAGATAAATATATATATATAATATATATATATAATTATATATATATATATAATATATATATATATATATATTAATAATATAGGTAATATTATATAATAAAAAGAATTAATTATAGATAGTAATGAAGTAAATGATAAATAGAAATATATATTATAGAGTATAAAATAAATAATTTATAAGTAATAAGGAGTAGTATGAGAGATAAGAATAATAGAAAAGAGACGAGAAAGAGAGATAAAAGAATAGTGAAATTAATAATAGTAGTAAATAGGATAGTATATAATATAGATAAATATATATAATATATAGATATATATATATATAGTATATATAATATATATTAAATATATTAGAGATTTTAGTATATATAAGATATAATAAATATATAAGTGAAGTATAAATAGATGATATATAGAATAATAAGTGAGAAGATATTATATATATAGTATATATTATACATATATAATATATTAATATATAATATATAAATATATATATATATATATATATATAATAAATATATATATATATATATAATATAGGTATTATATTATATACTATAGTATATATATATATATATACATATATATAATAGATATATTAATATTATATATAGTATATATATAATATATATATATATATATAAATATATGATATATATATATAATATATATATATATATATTAAATATCAGTATATATTATATACTATATATACTATATATATACATATATATATATATATATATATATATATATATATATATATATATATAGATATATATATATATATATTATATATATATATATAATATATATATATATATATATATATATATATATAAAATATATATAATATAATAAAAAGTATATGATATATAATAGTAAGAGAGATAGAGGTAGATATAATATAGTATATATATAAATATATATTATTTATAATATAATATAATATAAGAAATATATATAGATGAATAATATATAAGATAAAGGAGTAAATATAAATAATATAAATATATAAGATATGTAGATATATATAGATATATATATATAATGAATGTAGTAATATAAGAAAGATAATATAAAATAATATAAATAAGATAGAAGTAAGTATAGGATGAATAGGATATAATAATATATAGAAGGTTATAAATCATATAGAGAGAGAATAGATATATATATAATATATATATATAATGAAATAATTAAGTAGATGAATATAAATATATAGTAAATATTATATATATAATAAATAAAGATAATAGATAATATAGAAGTATAAGAATATATATCATATAAATATAGAATATAGTGAGAAGTGAGATATATATTAATAGATAGAGAATATTACCTGAGATAAAATAGTAGGTTATATAGAAAGGGTGGTATAGTATGATGTGAGTATATATAGTTATATAAGTATATATATATAGGTATATAGTTAGTATATAATATAGATAATATTATATATAAGTATATATAAAATAAATGTGAAGTATATATATATATAAAGTTAGTAACCCACTAGTCATACCATAAGTTATTGAAACCTGATATATAGTGTTAAGAGTATATATAGAGGTATTAGTAGAGTATATATTATTTAAACGTAGTTATATATAGATAAGTAGTGAGGGTATATATATAGAGGTAGAATATTATAAAGGGTAGAGTAGTAATATGTATAGTAAAGTATTAGAATAGTATAATATAGTAGTCGAGTATGGTTAATGGTAGAAGGGAGGGTATAATATGTATAGTTTATATATTATAGTTATTAGAGGGATATATATAATAGTAGTATATATATATAGGGTGATGGTAGTTATTATTAAGTGTATAGTTATGAAGGGTATATAATAGTAAGTATATTATATAAGTGAGTATATATATAGAGTATATATATATATTAGATTTATAAGGTTTAGTTATATGAGTAGTATCTTTTCACATCATCTTATATTTTAAGTATATTTATATCTTGTCATCTTATATTTTAAGGATAGAATAGTATATATGATAAGGTATATTATGAGTATATATATATATATAATATATATATTATATATAATATATATATTTAATATATATATATATATATAATATACCTATTATTATATAGAATAGGTATAATAGGATTATAGTTTTAGAGTAGGTAGTTGATAGTATATATTAAGTTATAAATAGTTATATAACCGATTATATATAAATGATAGTATATATATATAGTGATATAGTATATTATTAAGGTAGGTAAAATATATTTAATAGTAGTATAAATAAAATAATGATAGTTATATATTTATATATTTTATATTGAAGAAAATATATTTAGGTCTTTCTAAAGAGAACGCACAACTTCTTGCCATCCCGTCTTAGTAAGACAACATCCTGCTCGCAAGAAACTACAACTTTTGGTTCAGAAATATTAAGTAGTACGAAGAATTTCGAAAGTCTTTGCAGTTGCTCTTGCAGCTATTTGGTGTATTGCAATGATGTTAAAGGTTAATTGATGCACTTGGCGTTCCTTACCAGCAAGTGAATAGAGGCTCTTCATTGATTCTTCTTAGTAGAATGCTTTTGAAAAGACGAAGTTTACTCTTTAAATATGGTGCGCAATAAAAATGCAATCCCGTACCTATTGCCATTCAGTTTTCAGGGTAACAGAAAGCTACAATAAGGCAATTTATTGAAAAAAGTATTGATTGTAATGACGGAATACAAAGTACTCTAACACAACGGGTTAATAGGTAAAAGGTTTGATCTATACAATGGTAGCCTAAAATATATATTATCCCAGTCCTTAACTTGTTGTCAAATTATAAATCTTCATTTTAAAAAAAATTACCTTTTTTTTTAAATGAAAAATATATAATGTCTTAGAAACCAATGTACATCAATATGGCATTAGCATAAAGACTAAGTTTTCATTTAATTTAACATACATATATTTAATGTATTTAAGATAATTATCCACTTGATACATTTCAAAAGTATGTGTGCCTTTAACTTCAGTGGAATAGCAAGGAGGTTACTTAAAAATTAGTCTTGCTTACATTATATATTATAAATATATGTAGTCTATGTGAATAGCCGTGTTGATAGTAACTTCGACATATAAAGCGTAAAAAAACTTGGCCAGCTTCATTAGAGATCATTATCCAAAATTTGAGAACTGCGACAACGTGCGTGAGAAGCTGAAAATCTCTTAGTCCCTCCCAAAAATGTTACTATAGATTTACTGCCTCATCTTGCATAAATTAAAGCTTTGGCCTGATAAGGAAGAAAGTGTCAAAACACTGAAATAAAATCAAGGCGCAAGCTTAAGTATTCTACTGCAAAAATTTCACAATCAGTGCAGCAATTTGACGTCCCCAAAATTAGAACTCGTTAAAGGACAAGCATTTTTACACAAATATGGAAGCCAGTGAACAAGATGCATGGCGATCGTTTAGTAAAGTAATTGACGTTTTCTGGGAAATAAAAGAAGCTGAGAATATATCTAACATGTAAATGAGCTTATGAAAAGCTTCGTAAAAATGGTAGCTCACATGTCGATAAAAAAATGCATTTTCTCCATTCACATCTTGACTATTTTCCCGCAAACTGTGGAGATTAAAGCGAGGAACAAGGTGAAAGATTTCACGAAGACATAAAGACGATGGAAACAAGATATCAAGGACGCTGGAACATCAACATGTTAGCTGACTATTGCTGGTGTCTTAAACGCGACGAACCAACATCGCTTCACAAACGGAAATCATCAAGAACTTCGTTTCTTGGAAAATAGTTTCTTACAAGGGAAGTGAAAGGTCTTGGTTTAGTTTAAAATTATAATTAAGCGAAAAGTCAAATTTTGAGCCGGTATTTATTTGTGTGTCCGTTAGTTACATAGTATATTGTATATAATTGATTAAATAACGGTTTGTGATTAGTAAATTAACGAATTTTCTTAAAAATACCCATTTCTAAAAGAAGATAGTGCGCTGTATCTCAAAAACCAGACCTGATTCGGTTTAGGAATATCGACTTCAGTAAAACCCCGAGGAACAGAAAATTTTTTTCCAAATGCAGACATTGTAATAATATTAATAATTATAATATAATAATAATAATAATATATAATAATAATAATAATAATAATAATAATAATATAATAATAATAATAATAATAATAAAATAATATAATAATAATAAATCATAATAAGAATAGTTTAATAATAAGATAATGAAAATAATAATAATAATAATAATAATAATAATAATAATAATTAAATAATAATAATAATAATAATTAATAATAATAATAATAATAATAATAATAAAATAATAATAATAATAATTAATATATAATTATAATAATAATAATGAATAATTAATAATAATTAATAATAATAAATAATAATATAATAATAATAATAATAATAATAATAATAATAAAATAATAAATAAAAAAATGAATAATAATAATGATAATGATAACAGTGATAATATAAATAATGTCAGGGGTTTCTCAGCATATTTAGACTAATTTTTGGTGTTCTGAGTCAAAAAATCACCTTGGTTTTGCTCTATCAGGTCAACCTTTTGAGATACAGCCATAGGCTACCTGACGAAAGCTATACATATGAATTAAAATCATATGTATAGCTCGTCAGGTAGGCCTATGGGTGTATCTCAAAAAGTTGACCTGATAGAGAAAAACTAAGTGCAGATTCGTGTTCAGCGCACCTAAATTAGTTCTAAAATATGCTTGAGGTTTTTGAGTTCAATCCTATATTTCTGGAAGAATTATAGCGAATTATTCATATATAAAATGGTTGCTTTCTTAATTGTTGTGTTTCTGTTTCAAAATGACTAATTGACCTTTTTGTCTTCTTTTCGAGTATTGATATGCTTCAGCGCGACGGTCATGCAAGAATAATCCTGACGTTTTCTGCTATATCTGCGGAGAATACACGCTGGCAATGTACAGGGAGGGCATCACAAGCTTTGTGAAGCGCGCCTACCAGGCTTACTTTGAAGTCAAGCTGGGTGACCAAGATAAGTCCTGGGCACCGCACACGGTGTGCAAGACGTGCGTGGAATATCTCCGGCGGTGGACGAAGGGCATGAAAAACTTCACTGAAGTTTGGGATTCCGATGGTTTGGAGTGAGCCGTCTGACCATGAATCGGATTGTTACTTCTGTGCCATCGATACTACTGGCATCAACCGGAAGAATCGGAGCAGCCTCCAGTACCCCGACCTTCCATCTGCCCGCCGTCCAGTTGCTCACTGCGAAGAACTTCCTGTACCAGCGTGCAGAGACTTTCTGACAGCGACGACGAGGCCACCACTGCATATGAGGGAGGAGATACAGATGAGGAGTATGGAACACAAGATGGTCGCAGCCCTTTTCACAATGTGAGACTTAATGATCTAGGTTTCGGGATCTTCAGCTTGTCGAAGACTTCGCCGAAGCTGTTGGCCTTCCAGACTCACAAAGAAGAAAAATTCTACTCGGTGAGGACGCGCGTATCACGTCTTTCGTAGAAGGCATCAGGACTACATGGCTACTTCTTGCGAGGAGGAAGACCTCGTGTACTGCCGAGATGTCGCGGTCTGCTTTGCGTAAAACGTCGGCGGCTACGCGCAATTGATCCGAGAGATTGGCGGAACGTCTTCATATGACATAGCAAGCGCTCTTTGAGGAGTGTGCTCAACACAGCGGAACGAGTTCGCCTCAATTCCTCTTGCACACTCCACAACTCTCAAAAGAGAAATATGAAGCAGTCAAGTACGTGCTCGACAAAATCCAATATTAGCAGCACCAAATGGATCATCTGCGTCGACTTTAAGATGGTGAACTTTCTACTTGGTCAGCAGTCCGGGTACAAAGTACCCATGCTTTATATGTAAGTGGGACAGTCGAAACAGAGCCCAGCACTATGTGAAGAAAGAGTGGCTGGCACGAGAGCAGTTAGTACCTGGGGCAAGCAACATCATAAACGAACCTCTTGTTGACCGGGAAAAGATTTTGTTCCCACCGCTTCACATCAAGCTTGGGTTAATGAAACAGTTCACGCGCGCTCTGGACAAGGATGGGAGGTGCTTCAACTACCTGTGCCGAGCCTTCCCTGGAGTCACCATTGAGAAGCTGAAAACCGGCATTTTCGATGGCCCACAGATACGGCAGCTCATCAAGGACACAGAGTTCGAAAACTCCATGAACACGCTAGAGTGCGCCGCCTGGAGGTTGTTTGTGCAGGTGGTGAACAACTTCCTGGGGAACAAGAAGGCAGCAAACTACGCCACACTCATCAACACATGATAAAGAACTTCCAAAACCTCGTGTGTGTTGATGGAGTATAAATTGAATGTCAGTTTTCCTGGTTCTACAAATTATATAGAGAGAAGGAAGCGGAAAGGCAAAGGAACGGAAAGGGAGACACACTGGTCGATATTCTTTCTATTTTTTACAAGATATATTAAAAATAATAAAAGAATAATATGACTGACTTTTTACCTTAAATAATAAGTTCAAAAAGAAAAAACTAATTAATTAATATTTACACAAAACGGATGAAATGATAATTTTTGTTATTAAAATAATAATTAATAGAAAATTATGAAAGTATAAAATACTTAGTATGTTGTAACAAAGATATATTATTAATATTAAGAAAGTAATCCTTGAATAACCAATATGGTGCGAGCCATCGACGAACAAGGCCGAGAAAGGTTCCATCAGACATGTACAAATAAGACAAGTCAAATGGAGCAAGAGATGAAGATACCAGGGGAGGTGGACGCAAGTACATGACTCGCCGGACTACTGCTGTCGCTGTTAAAGAGAGGACAAACCCAGCAGCTCTTCACCACAACGGAAATCGAGAAATAGGAGAACGGCGATTACGCCTAAATTGAACTCTATAGAACATTAGAGATATAGTGTCATGTAACCTTCATTGTACATGCATTAAACTTATTCAAATGGTAATCGCAAGTTTATAATTAAAAGTAAAGGAATGATTGGCTACGTTGACTTGGTATTTACCCAAGAAAAAACGGAAAAAAACGAAAATGTTTAAATGATACTCAGGAATTGAGCTTTTTGACGGGAAAAAGAGTTTTTTTTCTGAATAAATGTCTTTTGCGAACAAACGTAAGGACACCCTGATTCTAAATTAAAACAAAAGGGCTTTTAATCGGACTGCAGCGCATCTCAAATGAGTCTAATTCGCTGGAAAAGCCAGAACGATTTTCAAAAAAATTTTTATTAGGTACCCAAGTGTAAATGATAATAATAATAAAAAAAAAAACAATATAATTATTCAATTTTATGATGGATTAATGATAATGATATATAATGATAAAATGAAATTAATGATAATGATAATGATAATGTTAAAAATAAATAATAAATATTAATTAATAATAAATATTAATAATAACAAAATAATATAATAAAAAGAAGAATAATAATATAATAATAATAATTAATAAATAAGTAATTAGATAAAAATGATAATAATAAATAGGGCATGATAAACAAAAAAGAAAATTAATAAAATGGATCATAATAATTAACAACTTAAGGAAATTATAACAGGAAAAATTAATAAAATACCATAATGCACTGACACTACTACTACTACTACAACTACTAATAATAATAATAATAATAATAATAATAATAATTTATACTACTATCAGTGATAATTAATAAATAATAAAATAATAAATAATGATAATGATAATATACATAGCGCGAGAGATATGATAATATAATGTTAAAATGATAATTATAATTGAATCGTGATTTATGCATAATGTTAATAAATAAAAATAAAAATAATAAATAATAATAAGAATAAATAATATATAATAATAATAATGTAAATAATAATAATAATAATAATAATAATATATAATAAATAATAATAACAAAATAAGAGATAATAAATATATGTTAATTAGAATAATTAATAATAATAATAAAAATAATAATAATAATAATAAAAAATAAATACATTATAATAATAATAATAATAATAAGATAATAATAATAATAATATTAATATAAATAATAATTAAATAATGAAAAAAATAATTAATCATAAAAAGATTAATAATAAATTAATAATAAGTAAAAATAGACCACTTAATAATAATAATAAATAAATAATAAATAAAATAGATAAAAATAATAAATGAATGAAGAATAGATAATATAATAATAATAATAAAATATAATAATAGTTATATAATATAATAAAATAAATAATACATAATAAATAATATTCTCAATAAGATAAAATAATAAAATAATAAATAAATAAAATAGATAAATAGATTAATAGATCTCTAATAATATAATTAAAAAAATAATAAGTAATAATAAAAAAAATAATGAATAATGAAATAATAAAATAATAATAATAAATAATAATAAATCAAAATTAAAATAAATGAGAAATAAATAATAAATAAAAATAATTAGTGAATAATAAGAATAGTGATGATGATATGACCAGTACACTACATAAGTATACATAATAGATAAATGAGATATAAATAATAATAATAAAGGTAATAATAATAATGCAGAATAATCAAAACGTTAGCTTAGCGCTGCAGATTCGCAGTTGAAGAAATAGAGTCTCGTGCCTCTCAGGACAAAGTGGGCAGAGCTCTGGGATTGTTGAGTATAGAACTCCTGCGGATATCGATAGCAGCATTACGGGTTTCACAACCACCTCCAAAGCCATAAGGAGTAGGGAGCCTTTAGCATCATGACGCTCGACATTTACGATCAGGTACTTCATTCTACAGATTGATCAACAACGTCTCTCGCAGTCTAGAGCCGCCCTTAAAAAATCACAGGCACAGCAAAGCTACAATTTCAAAGGGAAAATGTTCTAAAAAACCAATTAACTATATATATATAATGGAGGGGAACGGATTAAAATAGGCTATATTATAATATTCTATATTATTATATATTATATATATATTATATATATACTATATATATATAATATCAGATAATATATACATTATATATATATACTAATACATAAGTGATAATTAATAAGTAAAAGAGTAGGTAAGGTATGAGAGAAGGGGAACCATAGGGTAGTAGTAGGTGAGGCTACTGGCCCCTACTTACCCTCGATAGCTCACCTCACCTCTCTCTACTAAAGTGTACCTCATTCCCTATACCAAAGCCTACACCTATAGTAATACACAAAAAATTAGAACACAATATGTGTCAGGATAGGATATATTTATGAAGGTCGTAAGCGGTAGAAGAAAAATAATAATAATACAAAGGTACACATTAAGAATGATTAAACATTAAACTGTACACACATTATTATGGAAAAAATGCTCCAAATTGAAGTTTTAAGTAGAGTGGAGCCGAAAACACGGGATTAAGAATAGCTAGTAATAATTTTTATCATTTAGTAATAATTTTTAATTACCTAATGAAAAAATATAAAAATAATAATAGAGGACACCGCAATAAAAATAAATATTTAGGCACAGAACGTTTTAGCCTATATATACTGTATATAAGCAAATATAAAAGATTACATAAATAAAACATAATAACATTAACAACAACGAACCCAAATAAAAACTGAGTCAATGGGTGGTGGCGCTTGAAGACTCAGATTGATTAGTGACTTCTTGAGTCATGAGCTCTGATCAAATAGAGTCCTGATATAGCTCCCTCATTTAACTTGAAAACATATTTGAATTTTTATAATTAAATTATTTTAATTATTTGCATGTCACAATCAATATACTAACTAAATTTATTATCTTTCAATACTCCAAGAATTCATCGTTAGAGGGTATGAATACGACGAAGTTTGGCAAAGATGATAGTGAGAGAATTGAAAGTATACGTTTTTATATGTTATTTTCCCATAAGTAATCAATCAGTCGATCAGTAGTTAAGAATCGTTAAAGTGAAGTTAAGCAGAGTTAAGAAAGCAATAATTTTAATAAAGGGAAGCTGCTTTACTATTTTATTTAAATTTATTAAAGCGAATGCTATTTATTATGAATTTATCTTAAAGAGTAAAATCTCAAAGTGCATAAAAATTTTAAAGCAAATGAAAAAAAAAATCAAAGCTAAATTAAGCATGACAAGAAAACGTAATACGATTAAAGCGTAACATATAAAGCAGATAGATGTCTTATCTCTATAGTAAGTATTTTCATGCAATTATGGTAACATATATTTTTGTTTTCTATTTTCTGCAAAATATTTTTACCATTTTGATTTTATTTTGATTGTATATGAATAGATAATTCATGTGAAACATAGTTAAGAATTATTAATATAAATTACATTATAAATGATATAGACCAAATATCAACCTAAATGGAACGTTTACGACTAGTAATAAGGAATAGCTACCAAACAATAAATAAACTCAACAAGTACGTAAGTTAGCTTTTAAAACTTAACCAATTACCTAAATAGGACGGACAGTTGTACTCAAAAGTACTCAAGTAAACATTTACCTAATAGGACGGGCAATAACACTAACAAGTACGTAAGTAAGTTGCAGAATGCAAACAGTATAATTACTCAACAAGTACACAAGTGTAATGTTTAATATATAAACATATAAAGACTTGAACTAATAGTACTATTTCTAAAATTTCACAAAAACTTATCATGGAAGGACATTTACACAATGTTATCAAACATGAAATGTAAGACCTACAAAGTATTATCAAACCAATGATTCGTATAAACTTAATTAAGAATTGAATGGAACATAAAAAATTAATATTATATTTATGAGAGCAAAAAAATTAAAAGATTTATTTACAATATATACAAATTAACGAATTGTAAATTCATTAAAATGGAACACGGTAAAGATTTTTATGTTCCGGGGTTTTGATTAATTACTTTATGATTAGATATTTTATTTTAAAGTAATTTTAGTAATTCTTATTCTGGATCTTAACGATGTAGGAATTTATTTATACTAAAATAGAAATATAGTTTATTAAAATTTATTTCTTTTTTAGGTAAATAGCTCCACGTCTTTTATTTATGGGGATTACTTAATTAATCTTGGAAGTATGGAAACACCATTAATTAAGTATAGGTTAGAGCAGTTGAATAAAAGTACTAGGAATATTATTCTACAATCTGTAAATTGGGAGAATAGATAAGTAATGAGAAAAGGATAATTAAAATATATTTCTTGGCGTATGTTCTACTGAGAGATAATACTCGTGATAGAGTTAATATACTATACTGTAAAGAGAAACTAGTTAAAATTGTCGGGATATCTTGGTGGAAGTCTTTGTCGAAGCTTTTTAGGCTTGTAACATTAAAGTGGTAACGTCGGAAAGTAAATATTAGGAGAAGTTTAGGGGAAGCTATTGCGATTATATAACTCCGGAGGGGAAGAATCATAAGGGAATTGTTCCAATACTTCAGAAACAGATCTAGAACGTACACGAGGATTAGGAGTCCAAGATATTGTAGAAGGATCTATTTCATGAAAAGAAGGGGTGTCAGGATTCAAAGGAGGAGGTTGCTGTCTAGCCTGGCATGACTCCGCAATCTCATAGGAGAAGAATCCCAAGGACTACGATATTGAGGATGTGGACGATAAGAAGGATCTTTTCGTCTGTCATCTCCAACAATTACTTCTTCAGAGAGAAAGAAAAAGGGGAAGTATCATACATATCGGTTAAATACTCATGTACGTGAAATGAATAAGGGAAATTAGGGGAGGTAGGTTGCAATATGTGTGAAAGTAACAAAGACTAATCAGGAAGAGGAGTAAATTTTCGAATATCTCAATTTATTATTTCTGATTAATCTTGGATTTCTCTCTAAAGTTCATGGTGTAAAAAAGAAAACATCTTTGTATAAATGATTATTAATTCATCGTTAAATACAGCGAAAAGCTAATAGTTCGAAAAATAGGCATTTTGACGAAAGTAAATCTATACGAGAGAAGGAAGAAGATTATTATAGTATCAGACGAGAAAATATATATTTGCACGGAGGAAGGAAAGGGAATAACATTCTCTTCTTCTCGACGAAGAAGGTAGACGACCAGATAATTAATGTAACAGATTTCAGCTAGATATCGGCGAACGACAGTGTTAATTTAACCTTCTTTATAAATAATTCTGAGTTCTTAAGAAAAGTATGAATTTTAAAATTCTCATCTTTTCTTAGAATCTGCAGATAATTGTTAATTATATGGAAAAAATAAGATAAACGTATAGTGAGCAGATTAAATGTGTTTAGATGAAAACTAGTGTGCTTTAAGGGATAACCAAAGATTATTAATAGTTGTCGAGAAAGAAGACTATTAAATCAAAATAGCTGAAAAGCCTCTTGTTGATCCGTTAACACCTAAATAGGATTTAAGCTCGTGCAACTTATATTCATCATTTTTTATGAAAAAGCGATTGTTATTTACTTATACAACCTTTGTCATCTAAATTGGAAAAGATAGAACAGCACCGACGCCGTAAGAAGACGCATCAGTACTTAAAATAAAAGGTTTAGTATAATCGGGAGACGAAAGAGCAGGATAAATAAGTAAAAGTTTCTTCAGAGTGTCATAAGCGGTCTGTTGCTCTAACTGCCAAGAAAAAGGGACATTTTTCTTTAATAAAAGAGTTAAGAGACTGCGTAACATTAAAAATTAAGGGAATGATATTCAAAAAGTATATAGAACCGAGAAAGAGCGAACGTACTTCATGAGACATTAACTTTGGAATTTTGCAAACCTATTTAATAAGCTTAACTAGTTTTATCATGGAATCGAGATAAAAAAACCTTATTTTCACTGATTATAACCCTAAGAAAGGTAACACTACTCTAACCCATTAGGGCTACGTAAATATAGTGCATGGTAAATTATAAAAGAAAATGACATTTTATTTGACGGTATAATTCTAGTTAGCTTATGCTGAGATAAGAAAACTAGTACAAAAAAATAATGAAAATTTCATGGAATTTGATGTTGGCTCCCTAATTCACAAAAATTAGGGGCTCCAGAGAAAGGGGGTGGGAGGGGACTCTAGTTACAGGAAAAATGTATAAAGAAACAAGAATAATCTGGTAGGTAATTTAGTTATTTTTATAAAAAAATATACACATATTACTATCCTTTTATATATATATAATATATAGATAATATATATATAATATATAAATAAAATAAGAGAATAATAAATATATGAATATATAGATATATATAAGTAGTATATATAATAAGATATTATATATATAAGAAATATAAAAAATATATATATAGTATATAGATTATAGGTATATATATAGTATGGTAATAAGGCCGCGATAATAAGGTATATATGACAAAATTAAGTTAGGGGTGACCCCGTTATGAACCATAAAGTACTGTAAAGATTAGTATACTAAACCTTATTAATGTATAACATCACAATGTTGGAAGTAAAATATCCTATTACTGTTGACCTACTCATATTGTATGGAAAAAATCTAGAAACGAGTTTTCAGTGAATGGAAACATAACATCCCCACGACAAAGGTCAACACCTAAGTTCTGTTGGATCGCGTATAACTCCACATTAATGATGCGCTATGCACAGAGTGAAGTGTCTTTCACATTACTGCGAGAAAGACGACACGCATGAGTTTAGCCCATCTCAATAGTTCTAAAAGATATCAGCTCCTTTCACTGTTGTCTGATCAAGTACGTCCTTTGCGGCCCAGTTGAGTCCTCCTCTATATCAAAGAAACTTTTGGAGTAGAACTAACGTAGTGGTGGCTAACAACTCCCGTTCATCTATATACAGCACACCGTGAGGATATTTATATGAATCTTCGTTACTAAGATTGTCCTATAACACTTATTCGGCCACTGTGTCACCGATCGCACTGGACTCGTCATAAATACAATTGAGTGTCATCCCCATGAATCATAATATTGCCCAAGGCATACCCTCACACTATTTCCTCCTTATACGTAGGTTTCCATAAATACAGTATAAGCCCTCCATAATTCACGTGATTGTTCAATGACGTAAATGTCCACATTGCGCTCACCATGGAACTTTCTAACCGTCCGAAGTGTATATTCCCGCAACAGATACTTGCAGTATTCTTCTTTGGAATGAGAACAGTGTATTTGAGTATTTTAGTGTCAGTAACGTGCTCAGACACCTAGCGTTGGTTTGGCTCCCATGCTTGCTGCTATTAGAGTGGTATGCATCCAAATAACTGCGGCTACTTGATCAGTGCCTCAACTCTATAAAATATTTATTTGGTGGCAATCATCGAATCTGTAGTCGCATATGTTCCTCTCTCCGTATCATTCCATTTCCTTAATGTGCGTAATCACAGGGCAATAATTTTTCGTTCGGACTCTCCCTTAGGTTCAGTGGCTTTTATGTTTCTGTCTGAGAGGACTTCAAAGTGCAAATGGCATCGAGATAAAAACACTGTGTTCGAAAAATAATTTGTAATGACCTTCCTTCGGCGTCTGCCGATTAATTCGAGCTAAGGTTGTATAACTCTGAATCCAAGTACGGAGTCTGTCTTTTGTACATTCATGGCACTCTTAGAGTATGGGAGAAAAGCACTGCTATATAATCTCGGAAGCTCAGACCTACTTGCTGCAAAAGGTGTTGACCCCACACTATAATAATGAACCCGAATTTAATATTCAGTCTAAATTCTATCTTATTCACATACATTATTCATTTAAGTGAACAGTTTGCCAATACCATTAAGGTTCACGTCAAACCAGTCAGGTATCCATCTATCTGCGAGATGGACCGAGAGAAGAGTTGAAGATCGTCCCCCAAAATTATAAGTGCGTCTGACAGCTTGTCTAAATACAGTCGTAACTTGAATAAAACGTTTTTATTGTTTATCAATTTATAGAGTTATACAATCCAAATGAAGAGATATTTTTTATTTCTTGAATCATATTCTTTAGAATTATGGAGTTGCGTGATATTACTCCATAGTAAACTAATCTGACGGAATCAGCGGAGATTATGTGTCCAGAACAATACATTTTTGTTGCGTGGAGTCTTAATAAACCGCTAACGCCAATAAAGTACAACCAAAAGAGAAATATGTTCACAACTCAACAACGAAATGATGGGAAGCGTGAGGAAGCATTGCGGACTGGCTAAATAAGCAGAACAACATACTATGATCTAAAATCCAAGTATGACAACTGTAGTCCTCCTCGATCGAAATTAATTCCTACGCGAAAGGTTTTTACATTTGTTTTTTCCTTGTAAGTCTTCGAGGCGTTTAATAATTGGTTCATTAGCAATACACAGTAAACAAACTAACGGTCATAATCTGTATCCAATTCGTTTCTCCCATTAATACGGAAGCTGAACTGTGAGAATCTACTACTTCTGTCTCGTCCCATTGTTGTTGCAGGTTTTAACTGAAAGTCTCGGATGGCCAGTTATATTTCTGAGACTCTTTCCAATGAATCCATCCAAAGATTGTTTCTAAAGTTCTTGACATCATCTATATTACAGGAGTCCAGGTCATTTTCGTCTATGTTTTCTTCGTCCATCAGTTCATCAGGGTCAGGCAGAATTATGGCCACTTCGACATCTTCGAATCCCTCCTCTTCCATTAGTCTCAATTCCGCATCAACCTCAGATGATGTTACAAGCTGAAGGCGACGATACATCTTCGATAAAGTTATACTGCAATTGATATACCGTTGTTATATAAAATATATATATATATACTATATACTATATATATATATATATATTATATATATATATATACTAAATATATATATATATATAAATATATATATTATATATAATCAAGCTTCAATGCCTATTCTAAACCTACCAGTAAAAATTTGTTTTTGAAATTTCAAATCAGAACTATGACACATATTGAAAACTCGCAAAGTATATAATATATATACTATAGTATATATATATACGTTAAATTTAATATTTACTTTATTTTATAAATTTCACCTATATATTATATATATATATATATAATTATACTATATATATATAGTCATAATAGTACTATATATATATAATATAATATATAGATATAAATATAATAGTATATATATATATACTAAAAATATTATATAATTTGCTTGACATAATTCCCATCTTAAACCAAATAAGCCTTCAATTTCTGCAGATGTGTTTCTTATTGCTACATTGCTGCAAATGGGCCAATGTCCCACAAATGGGACTTTAAAAATTAAACACATATTATACTCACATGAAGAATATTTGCACATAGTGTCGGATTTTATCATAAAGCTTGATCACTGACAAGTACGAAAAAGGCACACAACCTTGCTGGATCATTACCAACTTTGGACTAAGAGGGAAGATGTTTCACACTGTGTCTGTAATAAAAATCTGGCAACTTCTTACCCACATAATTACAAGAGTACGCAACATATGAGACTTTTTACATGATATATATTTAGATACACTAGTAATAAGACCCCTTGAAAGTAAATTAAATAAATATGAAAAAAATAATTGGAATTTATTTAGGCTTGAATCTGCGTCCCATTCAAGGGACATTGGCCGCTAATGGGTTAAAGAAGGAGCCTTTCTCAAGATTTACTTTAAGGTTGGTTCCTTTAAAGCGTTAAAGACCTTAGAAAGATGTGAGTAGTTAGTAGGATATCTTTACTGAAGATCAAAATGTCATCTATAAACAAAAGACATACTACGCCTAGCAAGCCGGATAATGCCATTTCCATCTTGCGACTAAAGACCAAAGGACTATTGCACGTTCCTTGAGGCATGCGCATGTATTCGTAGTATCCCAGTAGAGAAGGCAGTTAGGTGTCTAGAATCTTCAGAGACGCTAAGGTGTGAAAAGCCACTAAGTAAGTCAAGACAGCTGAATATGCGCGCGCTGCCTATGAACGACAAGGATTCTGCAATGCTCGGCAGAGGAAACCTGTCTGGGATGGTGAAGGAGTTAGGTTTCCTATAGTCGACCACTACTCTCATTTTCCCGCCTGTCTTTTTCGGTATAAGAAGAAGTAGGGACGAACTAGCAGAAACACTAGGGGTTATATAGCCATTCTCCAGGCTATCTTCAACCCATTCATCAATGATCTCCATGTATTTATTTGGAAGACGGTAGGGGGAAAACACTAGTGTGAAAACATATAAGGACTACCCTTGCCAATTGAGTTTACATGAAAATTTATTCACGTTGCAAACACCAACAGGCCATCGTCGGCCAGAGCATAATGAAATCTACTATTCTTGACTAAAAAGGTCAATAGTGCTCTTAATCTAATGAGATGGATTGCGAGAATATCCAATACCTATTATTTGAAAACTTTACTAAGGAGGGCTCTGAAAGCAATATATTCACGGTCGATAAACTTCTACTTTAATTTCGAGGGTCGGAGAGATTTTTGGATAAAGTACTAACGTGCAATTTATAAAACCATAAAGTATCGGTAAGGAAGCTTCTATTATTCTTGCTAAAGTGATGAAGAAGCAAGCCGTCGCGTCTGTAGTTAACGATAAGGTATGAATTATCGAATTGAATAGAGCCCTAAAACATTTAAAATTGACTAATTCCAATAATATTATTACCGTCTGTACACGTAAGGAAACGTCCATTACCAAAAAGAAGCAGAGTACCTGGAAAGTTTAAGAAATCAATTTATAAACCTCTTCAGTTGATGCGAGTGGCTATGTTTCTCAGACGAGAAGCGTTGGATATCAGACTCAACTTTGCACCGGAACGAATGTACCTAGCAGTAACGTCTAAAATCCTAACAGCAGGAAGAGTACACTTTATACTTTGCATAAATTCATCATCGTATCTCAATATTTGTACTTCTGCAGAGGATGTCTTTTGAGTAACATCCTTCCAGGAATAATACATTGTAACTTGATGCTTTAAAAGAGGATTTGAGTGGATTGATTCACTCTGAAGAGTATATTGAAGCATTTAGGTTAGCTTAAGAGATGAATAATTGAATGATAATTATTCAACCCTGAAAACGAATCTGGACTTTTGGCCTTTTGTCTCAAGTCCACCCGTTATTGAGTCTCGGGAATGATCATATGTCCGTTGGAAACGTTCAAGAATAAACCCAGACGATCAGTCGAGTTAAGAATTCTACACTAAAGATTTTTCTCTCACAATCGCTTTATTAGTACCCAGAAACGGTACTGAGGGCATGTAATGTCCTAAAATGATATATTTTTGAAAAATTATGGGAATAATGTCTATCTGATGCCATTCAAATTTATCAAACTTGCTGATAAACTAACTCTATTGTGGTATCTAGAAGACGCCGACTTACATAAGAGCAAACTGGAAAATTGCCTATAGAGCAAGACGTATTTCGTGAGGAAAAATTTTGTACTGATCCAGAAACATCGGACTTATGAGCATTTACTCAGAGAAAAATGGGCCCTTTCTATTAGGGGACTCATACGGTGAGTAAGAATCATATTTGCCGGTCCGTGTATGGTGCATCTATAGATGTATTTTAAGAACTATTCTTGAACAAATTAGCTCCATTTGTACCAGGACCGGTACTGTGGTTACTGTAATCTAAACTACCATGAGCCCTATATAATGATAAAAAAAGATTAAACCTATTTGTGAAATTTTCTCGGAATATGACTCTATTAGTACCCAGAAACGGCACAGAAGGCTTGTAAAGTCTTAAAATGTGAGTCAGAGAGAAAAATTTGACTCAAGCCAACATCAAAATCTTTATTTATGACATGTACGAAAAAAACGGACTTTCTTTCTCTATTATCGAAATAGAAGAAGAATAATTTCAGAATATTATGGCAACTGTCACGAAATTGTAACAATATAGGACATCATTAAACATCTCGGCCAATATTTCCCATATGGAAGTCTTATATAAGACAAGACAAAGTGACCAGCGTGACAGACAGAAGCTGCGATGCAGACGACTGATGATAAGGGTTGATGCTGAATAAAATTCTGATAGCAAGTATCAGTTTTCTGAAGTTTAAGCCTTTTTTATACTTGAGTGCAGCTCCAGATTGAAATGTGATAGTATAAACCAGAAAATACTAATAATCACAAGTCGACAGAAAAGTCCAGAATCTATTAGATGAACCTTTATTACGATTAGGTGCTGTGTTTTTATACAGTTGACACAATAACGTTTCTTGTTTCTAAAATAACTTCTTCCGAAGTTAACCCGTCTTATTCGGATCTTACTGATTCATCTCATCGGTAAGAGGTCTATAATTTATTTCCGCGGATATTTTAAATCAACAGTAAACGCGTCTGCACCGTAAACCACGCATGTGTATATCGTAGGCTTAGACGCAATACAACCTCAAGGAAAGGCGACAACACTCTCAAAGTCTTCAGTGGCTCCAGGCGACCCTTCCTCGGAGAGGAAGATTCCCTGTGTTTTTAAAATTTACTTAAACTATTATCTAAAACTTCATTACCAGAAACTTTAAGCAGAGGAAAATCAAGGAGAATTAGACTTTACTCTGTTTGTATTAGTAGGATTACCTCAGAGAGGAGCACCAGAGTTTCCAACAATGAGATGCTCTGAAATGCTCCTCCTGAAGAAGGGTGTGTTGTCTCCTCGTGGAGGAGTACCAGAAGTTTCTTTATATGAAGACCTATCTAAAAGAGGAGGTCCTTGAAAAGAATCCCTACCATAAGTCCCAATAATCCTTTGATCAGGAGGATTAAAGGCACCCAGAGGAGGGGGTTCCTTCAAAGATCTGCCATTTTCCTTAAATTTATTATATCCCTTAATTCTAAAATCATTTTGACTATGCATATTTCTTAAATGTTTACCTTGTGAACTATATGTAGGATGTGTATGATGTGGAAGGCTGCCTTCAATGTAATTGGAGGTGTTCTGTTTATCCGAATTTTTCGGACGAGAATGTATAGCACTTATGACTAACGGTATGTCACGCACTTTCCTTCCAGAATCATTACAAACATGCACTACATCATGCTTAGCATTTATTAAAATAGGTAACTCTTTTATTACATCGGTCCCTAATAATACATCTTGCGAGAACGACGTAGTGTTATCAACTATATAAAAGCGTGCAAGGTAATAGGTCCCATTTAAAATTATATACAGTTCAGTAAGACCATAAACCTTTAAAGATTGGCCTGAAATGGAATTTAATGTTAAGTCCGCAGGGTATACTTTTGGCTGATCTTCCTTTTTAAGGGAAGCCATGCATAGTTTCTTATAAAAGGAAAGCCGAATCAAACTCCGACATGCTCCTAAATCTAACATAGCATTAGAAGTGTGTACGTAAGCATTATTAGTAGTTAATTGTACAGGTAAGCTATATACTATCCCTTTCTTCCTAGGAGAAAAAGTTGACAGGATATTAGAAAAATTAGGGACAGAAAGATCATCCTCTACCAAAAGAGCAGAAATTTCTGTAGGAAGGTATGTAGTAGGAGGGATGAAGTCTTTCTGACAGACTCCTGAAAAATTATTTTCGTCAGATACCGGAGTCGGAGGAGGATATCTAACTACTGCTGAAAAGGGGGGCCCTCTGAAGGAGGACTCCTCATTCTATTATCATATTGGGGATAATAAGACTGATTATAATCTTCAGAGTGGTAATTAGGCGAGGAAGAGTGATCATATTCTTCAGGAGGAAGTCTATTAGCATCAATCACTCCATACGCCAATATCTGTCTATTGGTATTATATAATGATTTATAAAATTATATTCAGGACGGTTATTAGAGGAAGGTCAATAGTTTCTTTGAGAACATACGTGAGTTTATAGTAAGTAGAGAAAAGAACAATGAGAATTTAGGCGCATTAGGAGACGGAAAGATTGAGAGTTTCGAGCATGCTGTAGGAGAGGAACGTTGTGTAAAAGAAGAAGAAGAAGCCTGAGGGAAAGCCTGAGAAGAGTTATATACTACTGAGCTGGCCCCTTTTTGCTCTTTTCTTCCTCCTTTTCTATTATTATTTCTCCTGCCATTACTATTATTCTTAACCTTCTCCTGTGACTGCTGAGCCTGATTATTTCTCTGTTTACCTCCATCAGGAGATAAATTCTTAACTCTTTTTAACGCTCGGGGATTCTAAAAATCCCAGGAAGAGCCTTTACATCCTTCTTGAGTCCCTCTTGCATGGTAACCCATACAGGATGAGCAGTATGGCCTATAACGGCAATTTTTGGTTTCATGACCGTATCTTTCACACCGGAAACACATAGGCTTATTTATGATTCTTCTCACATTGGAACTTACATCATTAACTTGGGGGGTTTCCGCAGGAATTTCCGCCTGAAATGTACGTACGTTCTGACTATGTCGAGAAGAGTTGGATCCTTGAAAAGGTCTGGAAATAGCATTAGATGTTTTCGATATATACTGTTCAATTTGAGAAGTAAAGGACAAATTGGCATCAAAATATTCAATGACCTTAGACTGGAAGTGTTTAGGAATGATTTTTATATACATTAGAGAAATTAATAGTCCTTCTTAATTTGTCAGACAGCTTTCTCCATGTTGGGCATAAAAATGTCCTCTCAAACTCCTGTACAGCCTTAGACACTTCTGGCATAGTAGAATGAGAGACGGGTTGTGATTCCAATGTTACTTCAATCAATGGCGTTGCATAGAACTAAGACTAGACTCTACCGTTTTGGTTGATCGAGGATACTTAAGAAGCTTTCTTGCGGAATGGTCGCACGCAGATCTGGCAAAACGAAGTTCCTGTCATTTGTTCGTCGATGAGTCTCTACAGTGAAATCCTGGCATCGACGTACTAGAGTAGAGAAACATCGCATTTTCCATCAAGATCTAATCCCGATCGACTTTAAAATAGATGTTCCAAATACGAGAACACAGCGGTCCTCACACTGTTATCCTTGGCCAATTTCCGTTTAGAATCAATACACGTAACAGGGTAAGGTACGGGATAACGTAGGTATTATAAATCTTGAATGTTCCGGGGGTTGGAAGCACAATAATATAATATGTGTGTCCATGCAAAATTAGGGTTAGTCAGGCATAGCAGGCCAGTTGGGATGGCTAAGAGGTAACAGGGGTTTCTGATAATAGTAATTAGGAGGTACGGGCATGCCTAAGTAAGGCGTTATAAGAAGTGAGCGAGCATTATAGGGTACGAAGGATAGGGAAGAGATCCTACACTGATTGCGAGCGGTTTTGGAGCCCACAGCTACCCATGTTGTCAGCCATAGGTATGCCCACATGCAGAGAGATGTTAGGTAAGATGATGGAGTTGGAGGGTTACTACTTAGCGAAGGGATACCACCATAGGCTCCTCCAAGCGGAGCTTGGAGAGCACCATTAACCACTGATCCTGCTGGTAACAGAAATAAGTATTCGTGCCACTGATAGGAAGTGACGTAATTAGTAGCGCAGTAGTAGTTATAGTAGTAGTAGTAGGGTAGTAGTAGCACCCTGTAGTAGGGTTGGCCGACGCACGCGGGTGCGTGGCGGTGGGTGCGTGGTGCCTCGATTTTGGTTGCGGAAGCTGTGCGGTGCGCATCAAAATTTCAGCGACCTGGTGCGGTGCGGGGTGCTGGTGCGGATTACACATTGGACGTAGCGGTGCGGTGCGGAGCACGAGAAAAATTAACGGTGCGTGCGGTGCGGTGCGTGGTGCGGGCCTTTGGATCGCACCGGCATCCGCACCAGTTACCCCAACAAATTTCGAAAATAAATATAAATTGAAAAAGAGACTATCTTTAATGAAATATATATATGATATAGATTTATATATTATATATATATTTATATATATATATTTATATTATATATATATATATATATATAAAAATATATATAATATTATATATATATATATATATATATAATATTATATATATAATATATATATATAAATATATATATATATATAAATATATAATATATATATGTATATATATATATATATAATATATATAATATATATATATAAATATATAATATAATATATTATAATAATATATATATATTATATATAATATATATATATATATATCTATATAATATATATATGCACGCGTCACTCTCTCCAAGCTCCCCTCCTTTGTGGTTTCCTCCGTCACTTTGGGCTTACTTATGTCTGTTTTTCTCAAAATCGCTCAATGTCGGCTGTTGTTGACGGGCGACTTCTCTTCTTTTTCTGTCAATTAGTAGTGTTTCTCAGGTTCTGTCTTATCTCCTACCTTTCATTCTGCCTTTCATTATTGATCTTCTCACCTGCGCATCTAACTCTATCACTCGTAATTGGCCTATGACTCGACCTCTTCATTCTCAACTCATTCAATTCTGCCTCTTTCTTTTTACCTTCTATGAATTGCTTCTCGCTTAATCTTTCGCGATTCTATCTCAGCTGATCTGGATAGGATTTCCGGGTTGGGTCGTCTCAACTTGTGAAATTTTATTCTTTAAAAACTCAACTTCTACAATCTCCCTCTCTAAAACACCTTCCACTTCCTATCTCATTTTTTTTTTTTTTTTTTCGGCACGTTCTCTCGTCTCTCCTGTTTGCAAATATAAACATCCTTGCCTTAACATAAACAAAAAAATGTCTGGAACCTCACATCACAACGATTGCCTAGGGCGGGTTCTAAAAACTGGGGTTTCGTTAGACTGCGAACTTTTTTGCTCTCTCAGTTACTTCAGCTAATACAAGGGCCGTCATCCTCCTTGTAGGAGTACTGCTCTCATAATCTGGGGGGGCTCTGGTTTCACGCGGCTTTTGGACAGGGTCGAGTCAAAAGGCCAAAAGACTTATAAACTGTTCCGTACTTTCCACTTTACTTGACCCTCTATATTCACGGCGCGATGTTGGTGCTTTATCTCTTTTCTATAGGTACCGAAGCGGCAGGTGCTCAGGGAACTTGTCACTCGCGTACCTCCTCCACCTTTACGACGCCCTCGTAGCACGAAAGGGTGCTGTGTCTGCGCTATGAGTTTGGTGTGGATATGGCAACTTCAACTAGTTCGCTGCGGTGCTTCCTTCTTTCAGCCACTTCTGTTCTGTGGAATTCTCTTCCATCTTCTGTGTTTCCTGCTGAATTTAATCTCCCGCACTTCAAAACCTGCGTCTGTTCTCATCTGCGTAATTTGCGTAGTGTTGAACTTCTGAGGCGTGCACACAACCCCCCTCTTGAATAGGGCTTCGCCCGTGAGTGGTGGTGACAACTGTAAAATAATATATATATACTATATATAGTATATCTATAATATATTATATATATATATATATATATTATATATATATATATATTAATAATATATAATATAATATATATATAATATATATATATATATATATATATTTTATATATATATATATATATATATAATATATATATAATATAATATATATACTATATATATATATATATATATAATATATTATATAATATATATATATAATATATAATATATATAATATATATATATATATAATATATAATAACTATTAATATAATATATATATATTATATATATTAAATATAATATATATATAATAATGCCATTCAGTAGGTGATTAGCCTACGATTTCATCAGAGCAAATGAGAGTAGCGAAGGCAGGTTTACAAAAAAAAAAAAAAAAAAAAAAATTTTGCAAGCTAAGCAAACTAACGATTGTAGACTCCATTTATGTTTTGTGCAACACACGCTAGCACGTTGAAAACCATTAGGACTGAAAGCCGAAAACATATATTGACAAAGCAATATATATATATATTTACAAATGTACAAAACCGTAAACTGTTGTCTGTTAATGAGGAAACGCGCCCTACATGACAGAAGTAAGCGTTCCTCTTTGTCGATAAATCTTTGTAGAAATTTCAGAATTGAAGATCGTCGGGAGACGGAAAGAAAAACTGATTGAACAGACGAATAGTCGGACTGATGACTCGAGGTCGATGGGTACTCCAACTGTGGAGTTGATAAACTGTAGTGGAGTGAGAACTATATTTCCATTTTTCAAATTTTTCTATTCGAGGAACAAGCATTCTGCGTAAAGCCCATCTAAAAGCATCGGAGTTGGAAGCTACTCTGCTTCTTTCGAAGAAAACCTAATAGGATACTCCGGCTGTGTTAGTTTGTTCCATGTTCTGTAGTATAGTTGAAAACCTCACTGTATCCGTTATACTGGGTACACCCTTGACTGTAAAGTTTTTTATTGATTCTGATACTATTCCGATTTATATCCATTCGTAATGGGTTTCTTCTGCCAAGCCAAAGGGGTAATCGCCCATATAAGGATGAAGTCTACGTCGGTTTTCATGAGGGTTTCCACTCGGGAAGGACAGACGTGGAAAGTCCAACCCGAACTGTAATCCACCCTAAAATGAATAATGGATTCTTCTCGTAGCAGCTTTTTCTCGTGGTGGAGCATTTCCAATTTGCTGGCACAGCCAGCTATGAGAGTTTTCATACTGCAAGCAAGGAGAAGAATATTGTGCTCTATTATTTGCATCCGTGTAAGTGGTACATAAATAATAAGTTTTATTCTTGTCCCTTTCCAACAACGCGAGAACACTTTGAAACAAAACTTGAAGGTACCATGGATATAAGCAGAGTGATTTGGGAATCTTATGAGAGTGCCTGGGTTGATTGGGGGCGAAGGAGAGGGAGGTAGAGAAGGGGGAAAAAAAGGGGTTGATTTGGACTCTATTTCTGATATAATTGTTTGTAATGTGGAAGAATGAGATTGTCATAAGAAAAAGATTATAAGTTGACAAGAACTTAAAGATGTGATAAAAGGATTCAGCACATACATGAAAAACGAGAAAAAAATTAAACCAAAAGAAATTAGGAGTGATAAAATTATCGAAATTCCAAATGGAGATAAAGGATAAGAAAGAAAAGATATCTCTTTTCCTTTCTTGTTGACTTTAACAGAAAGCTCTGTTAAAGAGTTCCCCTGCCAGGGAAAAGAGAAAGGGGTAACTGAATTATGCAATTGTTGCAGGTGGGTTGGAATAAGTGGGTTCTAGTTCAGGGTAAATGGGTGTAGTTGGTTTTGGTGCAGGTATCGTGGCTCTTTGGACTATGGTGTATTGGACAGTAGGAGCTGCAGGAGTTACCTGAGTAGGACAGAGTTTAATATAAACACAAATGATTGCTAAGATGCCAAGGATTGCTACAACAATAGAAAATCTGGACAAAGAGTAAGAGTGTATGCGATTAATTCTTGATTTTGGAGTGCATGGTTTAAGGTGTCTAAAGAAGTGTCCCAATGAGGGTCTAAGGGCTTTAATTTCAACTTGGAAGTTAGAGAAGTTACAGTAGGAATAAAATTCTGGTAAATGTGAGAATATTCAGGAAGTTGAGTCTTTTGTAATCCAACTAGTTTGGACGGAAGAATGAGAAGGATATTTAAAGTTGTATTTGTCTGATACCAAGGTGGATCCCTGAGGAAGAAGGAAAATATTACTGGTGATTAATTTTGGTTGGCTCCTGGGACATGAGATTGAAGCTACAACTTGGGAAGGAAAAGAGAGTAGAGTTTGATTTCCAACCTTAAGATTATATGGTGCTTCGTAGGGATTGGGAATGTAATTACAATGAGGAGTTTGGTTGGTTCCTAGTACTGCGAATAGAATGCAGTTTTGGTAATCAATAGATTGTGTTGGGTTAGAAGGTTAGGTCTACCACAGAATGTTCTCTTACCTTATAACCTTCCTATTCTTCATTTGGTATGAATTATATATAAATCGCTATAACTTTTGATGTGTGAATGTTAACACTTGTTCAATGAAACTTTTTTTCATTGGGGTTAGTACAACTATGGTTCCAAGTTTGATCAAACAATTCAGGTACACCCATTATATATATATATATATATATATATATATATATATATATATATATATATATATATATATATATATATATAGTATCACTCTCTTGGAAATTATGTGATTATAAGAACATGATTTAATTTGTTTTTTTCGAAATTAAATTAGGCTTTGATATTATAATAGTGTGCAGGGGTGATATATGAGGGTCTAGGTGAGTGAGATTAGTTCAGTTCTAAGAAGTATCATTATTCAGGTTAATATATAAATTGAGGTAAAGTATTAGAGAACTTTTTGCCTTACAGGTCAATAAAATGGGATAGTTAATATGAAGCGGTTTATATGTATGGTTTATTGGCAGAATAGTGATGAATGAGTCAATCCCCATTTCGAATATACTTATGCAGATACTCTTAAATAGATTATAAGGTGATCTATGAGTAGTTAGTTACTTACTAACTTACAAAACAATACTCCATTATTATATATAGTTTTAGTTCTCAGAGGTAAATATAGTATATTGTGTGAATATGCATTTGAATATTATTTTTTGAGAAACATAGTTCCGTTGAGAGATGAACTAATTAACTCTAATATTCCTGTACGGTGAGCTACATTTAAAGAGTCATTATGTATTCTAATTGTGATTGAGTGGATATAACGATTATTAGTTACGTTGAGCTTAACCTCAAGTAATCTATATATATATATATATATAGACTACTATATTAGAGAAAGAACCACCATACCTCATAAAGTTATAAGTGCACATATAGTGAAACTCGGTTATAGGGATAGTGTATATAATAGTATAACCATTGTGTTACAGTATACCTTAATTAAATGATCTGATATTCTTGAAATATTACAGGTAACTTATATAAAGATTTTTGAAAAATTATAATTTAAGTAAATTATTTATGGAGGGGGAGGGGTAATAATATTAATATATAGGGTGGCTCAGGATTAGTTAAATATAAGTGTAATTCCAAAATCACATAATTGTTCTCATAATTATCATTAGTAAGTATAAATATATGGGGTGCTATATTAATCGTTTTATTGCAAGAGTCTGAATATTTATATGAGATGAATAATGCTTATATGTATCTTCACTTATATATTCCTGTGATATACTACTTAGTTTTACAAGGCTTCAATATATCTCTTGTGTCTCCTACACATTGTAGTGATATAGAAATAATAATACTCCTGCAACTGAAATTATTACAAGTTAAACTTTCATGGGACATCCCGTGGTTAACCATATGTTAGGTGAGTCTCTTAGATATTTGAGTGAGTGTGTAGTATAGATAGCCCCGTTTTACCTCAGAAGCAGTATAAACTATATCTTCATTTTTTAAATTCTTCTCTACCTCCTATTATAGAATAAATATATATTTATTTTTATGACTTTGAATATATATCTCCATTTACGACTATTTATTTGATCCATATATCTAAGATCTATATGTGCTCTAATATATAATTCCCTAATATAAACTGAGGTTACTACTAATACATAACTAAAAGTACTTGGCTAATAGGTACTCCATATATTATTGACCTTATTTTTACTAAGGTGTATGTTCCATAGGTTACTCACCAATTTTCTGATTAATATCTAGTCCTTATTGATCGCAATGTGATAATGTGATAATACACTGAGAAAGATTAGTTAAAGGAATCAAATTCTTCCCCTCTTCCAAAAGTAACCCAAATACCGAGTAGTAATTTCTGTGCCTCTATTGTGTGTGATTCGAATGTCTGACTCATCCTTATATATGTATGGCCGGAGACTTTTCTCTCTCAACAATAGTCTGTTTCATGTATTTTAGTCTAAAAGTCCATATAGTGAGAAACTTTGCCTTTGTATCTCTTACTTATAAGTAATGAGGAATGTGTTGAAATGTTTTGGTTTCGTTTCAAAGTTTTCAACCCGCGTAATTCAGAATACTATATAGATTGCGTCTGTCTTATTAGCGAAAAGGATCTGTAAGTATATTTCTCGTTTAAATTTTGAGTTTCATATGCGGTGAAAAATTTAAATATAGATTCTGTTAAATTTTATCTTTTATTTTTGGGAATCCGATTGTCACCTGAACTCTTTTTAAAAGCGTTGGTTTAGGTAATGAATTGTGAAGAAGAGCGTGTGTCCTTGTGCACTCTCTCTCCAACTCAACTCTCACAAGGTGATGTCTAGAACGGTATACCCAATGTAAATGTGGAATGAGCAATTAATTACGAGGTGAGTGCTGCTAACCCCATCTGACGTTTTCTTCGTCGGCAAAGGATATAACGAAGCAACTTCTCGTGCGCACCTCAGCAGACTATATCCACCGTAGAGCATGTGTATATAGGGCCTTAAGTTGGCCCACCACTATTCTCAAAACCATAGAGGTTGATAGGATAGAGGATATGGACCTATAGGCACGGCACATATTCCACGATCCCTATGAACTATGAACAGAAGTGATTCTCTCCAGTATCTCCAAAAAAGGATAAACCTAAACAGTGACGTGAGAGATCGCAACACATCTTTATAGTATCTATCCTAAACTATGTCTGATCACATTTTTATTTCTAATTTTAGTCATACTAAAATCAATTACGTCTTAAGTCTTTGATGGTGACTTATATTGTTATAAAGTCTCAAGAACTCCATGCTGTATAATTTACTGTGATTAAGTATTGTTTTCATCGTCTGCTGGTTATATTTATTCTCGTGTTCAAATATATTATTCCAATAGCAACCTATTGAGAGAGTGAGTTGATGTTTGGTGGATGAATAAGTGTGGATATATAAGGCTATTGGATATTGAGATCGAAAGAATTTAGAAATATGGAATAGGTACATTCAGATAGTTCTACTTTTATCGCGTTATCTATGGAAAGTTATGGCCGGGAGTAGATAGAGTTGGCGTTTTCACACTTAGATTTTATTGCGTGGTTGGTGAATTCTCTTATTAATTTACTTCTCTTCGTATACCCTTGGAGTAAATACGAGGAAAGGTGTTAATCATAATATTTATATGACTCCTTAGATACTTTGGAGAGTACTGTGAACCTTCCTACTCGTAACTAGTATATGTGCTCTCCGATTGAGAGACATAATAATTGTTCCTAGACATCCTCCATCTTATATAAAATTTTCAATAAATTACGTGACATGATACTATATAACTAAGGAGACCATTATTAACCACTTATATTCAATCTATTTTGTGTTGAAGTTGGGTAAGTATATTTCAACTATATCTATATAATTATATTTTAATTAAAATTTAAATTTACATAAGTGGAGTTTACTCGGTTCGCATCACCAGAAAGCTAGTGTGGGGAAGAGGTAAGCTCCAATTTCAATTTGTCATATACTTATCTTAGTCAATAGTAGCTCTCGCTCTAGAACATAATTGTCAGTGTAAATTTATGAGCTCACATCGCTTATTTTCGGTATCCTAATCTACATCATTACAGAACTATGCTCGTATTTTGTCATATATTACATGATCGACCGCTCTAATAACCGCAGGTGACTTTGGGGAAAAGGACTTAAACAGTTACTCAAAATGTATCATACTTGGACAATAGCTATATCTACCTCACTCAATAATCTTTGTAAGCTTTAATTGCTAACAGATCTGGCTTATTATATCTAGCTGTGTTTTATTGAAATAATTATTCTATATTAGTTTTAGCTTAAAAGTTTGGTAAAATGGTGAGTTCTCAAAAAGAAATCACTTCCGCCAGCTTTATGAGGCCCTTCATGTTACCTATTTGACTTAGCTTAGCAGTATATTATTATCTGTCTGCTTCAATTTGGTTTTCTCACCACAATACACACTCACACAACTCTAAAACTATTATTACAACCTATAAGATATCCACCTTCTAATTCCAAGTTTACTTATCTGTTATTTGATACTTCCAATTTCCTCTCCATATCATGCTGTATTAGTATTTTTTCCATGTAACGTTCTACAAATCTTCATTCAATATTAACAAATCCCAGTAATGTAAGGGCTATATATATATCAGATACCATTAGTTTTGATAGAGAAGTCAATATAACTATCCGTCAATTTTTCATAAAGGTAAGTAAATAACCTCATGATTTGATATTTCATCCTTGAACAATCCATACTTAGTTATTTGTGAGATAGCATTTTTATTAATCTGAGACCAATTCAAGTCCTTCTATTATCCTATTACTAATCTTTACAATATACTCTATCATTAACTACATCATATATGAGCACTAATCGACTGAGTCCTGATATTTCGTCCTCTCACAAACTCCTTTTCAATTTCTTGTGATCTAAGGTGATCAACACTCAGATTAACTTAGGTGATTAACCTCACAATACTCATAACACACCTAGTTATCGCAGGCCTAGCTCCCTCCCCTATTCAACTATTAATTAGTTAGTAAAATAGAGTGATTATTTAGGTGTGATATACTGAGTATAACATTATACTAAATAATACTAATAATAATTATCAACATATTAATGTAGATATATCCAGTATAGATAATTTTTCATAATGATGGATTTAAATAAATGGTGGATGGGATGGATAAAGAAATATATTAATAAATTCAATCCTAATAAATAAGGTTACTCATATCACCTTTACTATAAGCGGGCGTATGGGGTGACGCGACGGTGATTAAGAGATTGTGGTAACACTGCAGTGCACAATTCATATAGGTCCAGCGGTGAATCTCTTAAAATATCAATTGAGTATGTGTGATGAGGAGAACAAGCCTAATTGGGTTATGGTATTTTGAGTAAGTGAAAAAGTTAGCATAAGTAACCCAAATGGCCAGGCGTCCTCGTGACCAGTGATTGAATAAGTGTATACCCAGTGTGGCGATAGAAATACCATCAATGTAGATCGGGACTGAACTTACGAAGAGATGTCGTGTGGCATTCCATTAATCCTTTACATTGGATTAACTCAGCTATATGATGATAAGAAGAATGTAGTGAATATGATAAACATATAAGTCTATTGATTTGCTAACGAGGAACATACTTAGGATTAATTAGTGGTAACTCGGAATCTTGAACTTGAGCTTTATTATGCCTTGAAAGCTTCATGTAAGGAACAACAAAGTATGTGTTGACGATAGTTGTAAGTGTTCTTCTGTGAACGTAGATAAATCATAGGAAAGTCGAAAGATAGGATTATTGGTACAGTATTTAATATTAATAGCGGCCGTGAGCGTGAAGGGGTCGCTCAGAGAATGTGTACTAAGCTTAAACGTCTCATTGACCTATTATTCAAAAAGATATGATCATATGGATCAACCATCGAGTCTATGTCCTATCCTCTAGCGTTTGTATGAACCTGTGCAGCCACATTAGCATGAAACATCGGCATTAACTCTGAGTAATAAACTGGCCCAATTTGTCCAGAGAGCCCATATGCTGACGAAAGTGTTATGATCCATACCAGAAACGTGATCCGTGCCAAGAAGAAGATGTTTAGTGTACATGGAACACCGTGCCCGATGGTGTGCTCTGTCACACAAATACCTATGATTTGGTTTTGTGTGTTGAATCTGAAGAGAGTTTGAGAGGATTGGTAGAGAGATTTGGCAGGGTGTGTAAAAGGAGTAGTTTGAAAGTGTACGTAGATAAGAGTATGGTTATGATTGTGAGTGAGGACAGTCCTTGCTTACTTACTTACTTACTTACTTACTTACTTACTTACTTACTTACTTACTTACTTACTTACTTACTTACTTACTTACTTACTTACTTACTTACTTACTTACTTACTTACTTACTTACTTACTTACTTACTTACTTACTTACTTATTTACTTACTTACTTATTTACTTATTACTTTCTTACTTTTTTACTTTTCTTACTTACTTACTTACTTACTTACTTACTTACTTACTTACTTACTTACTTTACTTACTTTACTTACTTACCTTATTTATTTACTTACTTTTTTACTTATTTATTTACTTACTTTTTTACTTATTTACTTATTTACTTATTTATTTCCTTACTTATTTACTTACTTACTACTTGTTTACTTTATATATATATATATATATATATATACTATGATATTATATAATATATATATATAATATATATATATATATATATATATATATATATATATATATATATATATATATATATATATTCTTACTTACTTACTTACTTACAGTACTTTAATATTATTTACTTACTTACTTACTTATTTATTTACTTCGGTACTTATTTGCTTATTTACTTACTTATTACTTATTTTCTTACTTATTTACGTACTTATTTATTTACTTACTTATTTATTTACTTAATTTTTAGTTACTTAATTATTTACTTACTTAATTATTTACTTAATTATTTACTTACTTACTTACTTACTTACTTACTTACTTACTTACTTACTTACTTACTTACTTACTTACTTACTTACTTACTACTTACTTACCTTACTTTACTTTACTTACTTAACTTACATTACTTACTTACTTACTTCTTTACTTACTCCTTTACTTCTTTACTTTACTTACTTACTTACTTACTTATTACTACTTTCTTACTTTACTTACTTACTTACTTACTTACTACTTACTTTACTTACTTACTTTACTTACTTACTTACTTTACTTACTTACTTTACTTACTTACTTGCTTTTTTTAACTTACTTACTTACTTACTTAACTTACTTCTTACTTATTTAACTTACTTACTTACTTCTACTTACTTACTTATTTAACTTACTTACTTACTTACTTACTTACTTACTTACTTACTTACTTACTTACTTACTTACTTACTTACTTACTTACTTACTTACTTACTTACTTACTTACTTACTTACTTACTTACTTACTTACTTACTTACTTACTTACTTACTTACTTACCTACCTACCTACCTACCTTTTTACTTGCCGCTAATCTCCAACGAAAAGTGGGTGATCCTGAGATACTGTGCAATCTTAGCAGGCTGGGCACAGATCCGTTAAATCGATTGTATCGAAGATGCTTCTGTCTGTCAAATCCGAGCAGTTTAGTAAGAAATGTTTGTGTCGTCATTTGTAAGTGAGAGAAATCTTTGACAGTAAGGGGAGGGTGCATCATGAATTTTAAGTTTATATTCCTGAAAGGAGGGATGGTGCTCAGAGCATATAGTGTAGTATATGTAAGAATAGTATAATGCTGGTGTGATTTTTTTTCCTTCTTGATACAAGGGGCGATATGTTGAGAGTGATTTACCGTAAAATTGACAGCCTATTGTTAAAATGGGCTTTAATAGGAAGAATGTTTGTTTCAGTTAGTAGGTGGTGGATATTGGATGTTGATATTGGTGATGGCCAGGCAAGTGGTGCGTAGTTTAAGTATGGTCTGTGGTATTGTCTGTATACTATTGTGAAGGTCTCTTTATGTTGATTAAAAATTTGTTCCATATAATGTTTTAATTTTTTTTAAAATTTGTGTGGGGCTCTAGAAGTAATATTGTTTATGCGGGTGTTGATTGTCATACGTGTATCATGGCAAGCCTAGGACAGTGAGTTGTTTATTAAGGGAGAGTCTATTGTTTGATAGGATAACTGCTGTATGGATATTTGTTTCTCTTCTATCAGAGGTAAGTAATGTGATAGCGGATTTTCTAAGTAAAGCAATTACTCTCTTTGCTGATAGCCATTGTTCTATCAGGGGGTGGTAGAGGATTTTTTGAGGTGAAGTAGTCATTCTGTTAGTTGATAGCCATTGTTCCGGGTGAAGAAATCATTATTTGTTGATAGCCATTGTTTCAATTGGTTTGTATATTGCTGTAGTTCTCTGCTTGCTGTATTTATAGAGGAACTTTAAGCTGTGATTGTTAGGTCGTCTGCATTACTATTGATTTTTATAGTGGGGATGTGATAGGTCATGCCCAAAAAGGTTTTAAAAGTATTGGTGATAGGATGGAGCTCTGGGGGACTCCATTATATAACTTGTATGTACAGGAGAAGTGGTATCCTTGTGACAGGATTCGTTTGACCGGATATGAAATTTGCTATTATTTTCTTATCATTGATGCTTATATCTGTGTTTAATACTTTGTCTATTAAAAGGTGACGAGAGGGGACTATATCGAATGCCTTGTTGATGTCTATTGCTACTAGGAGATTGTGAGAAAGGGGAAGAGTTTGGTTGAAACCAGTGAGGATGTTTTGCTTTAAATCAATTATTAGAGTGTTTTTGTCTAAATCCACGTGTGTCTGATAAGGGGATGAAAGGGGAGATTCTATTTAGGATTAACATTCAAGTGCTTTGGATATTGTAGAGAGCAATGATTTAGATCTATACAAAGCTGGGTTGTTAGGTGGTTTGATTGGTTTTAGTATGGGTATTATGTGTGCATGTTTCCAGAAAGGAGGGATAGTGTTAGTTTTGCCATGCTACGTTTACTATTTAAGTTAGAGCTGCGATTTCTTTAGTTTCCATGTGTTTTGAAACAGGGTTGGAAAAACACGGGCTCTGACCAAAAAAAAAAACCAGCTTAGTGGATTCTTTTTGGGCTTTTTTTTTTTTTTTTTTTTTTTTTTTTTTTTTTTTTTTTTTTTTTTTTTTTTGTGTGTGTGTGTGTGTGTGTAATATCATTTCAGTATTATTTGACAAATAAATTAATAAATAGGTATGAAATTTACAAACTAAACATATATTTTGGTTACAGACATTGTCCAATTTCCATTGCTGAATGAATGTTATTGCCTTACTGGTGAAACTTGTAAATGGTATTGGTATTGTTACATGTTAATGGTAGTAATGACATAACAGGAATATTGTAAGTAAAGTAATTAATTATTAGTTAAATTTATATTATTTAAACTTCGAAAATTGTCATCACCATAATCTGAGGCTCTAGGAAGTTAGTAAGTTAGCTCCCTATGGTTCAGTAGCTGTAACATAGAAACTAAGCACAGTTTCACTGGATACCTCCCCAAGGAACTGCCCACCTGCCCACTAGGACTGGTTTTCTTATAGTAAAAACTCTGGTAAAATGGAGAGATTTGAAAACAAAACAATTTATGGTATATGTATATAGTGACTGTATAAAAAAAAATGAGTAAGGCACACTGTAGAAAATTCAGAGATTTTTTGTTTTATACCACTAATATATATATATATATTCATATATATATTATATATATAGTATATATATATATAATATATATATATATATTATATTATATATATTATATATATATATATATATATAACTATATATATATATATATATATATAATATATATATATATAATATATAATATATATATATATATATATATATATATATATATATATATATATATATATATTATATATATATATATATATATATATATACTATATATATATATATATATATATATATATAAATATATAATATATTATATAAATATATATATTATAATATATATATATATTTATATATATATATATATATATAATATATTATATATATATATATATATAGTATATATATATATATAATATTTATATTTATATATATATATATATATTATATTATATATATATATATTATATATATATATATATTAGTGATGCACCGGTTCCATGGTATCGGTCAATATTTGATGTATCAGTATCTGTAATTTTGTGAGTAGTAGTATCAGTAAAATTTTGCTGATACCTTTTACCGACACCAAGCCTTAATAAATGAGCTCCGTTTTTAAATAATATATATATATATATAATATATATATATATATATATATATATATATATTATTAATATATATTATATTATATATATATATATATATATATATATATATATATATATAATAATAATAATAAAATTAAAATCATAGTACTTCTCCAATGTTATAATTTTCGAACCATCTTGTGTATGTGTGCATTGTACTGTTCGATGGAATTTTTGCCGCCAAAACTTAAAGCAAATTTAATTTTTCTTTCTACGTAACATAAATTTATTTTTATTATCACAAACATTTTTAGTATTTATCGTGGTAAAAAAAAATTGAATAAAAATGCCTAATATTTTTTATATAATTATTTAATTACATTATGTTCGAAAATGCCATAGGAGTACAATGAAATTTTGTACTTCCGCCGCAACCTTTTCCCTCATATCAGCCTCAGCCACAGTATCAACAGACTCCTCAGCAGGGGTATTCTTCTTACCCACAGAGTCCTCTGCTAGACCACTCGACATTCCAGCTCTTCATTACCCTTTTCATCCTCAGCAATCAGGCTTAGTCGATCCTCAACAGGACGAGTTTGCTCGGTCAGAGATATGTTCGAGGCTGAAAGGGATGGGGTATAAGAGTTTACAGCCTTTCCAGCAAGTCTCTTTAATTCTCTTAGGAGAGCTTTGGACGAAGAGGAAAGGCTCCTACAAACTCTTAACAAGGAGATATCCTCAGGGCTTTTAATAGAACAACCGACTCCTTTAATTTACAGTAATTTACAGCATGCCATATTGGTTTTCATTAGTCTTTGAAATGAATTTATTTTATTATAATTCACCAGTTATTTTCCGTTAACTAATATATTGATGCACAGCCGCAGTTGTTATGAAGCTTACTACATTTCCGTCTTACATCTTTTTCTCCACTTAACTATACCCTCTCCACTCCTCAGGCCCAATGGTTACAACAACACTGAGTGGGGAGTAGTTTTAGTGTCTGGGATGTAGTGGAGTCAATCTGCCACGCCCATGTATAAATATTTAAATTATGTTTAAATATTTCCATAAGCTTTTAACCATTGTACTTCTCTCCGTATACTAATTTTTTATGGTTTCTTAGGCAAAGATTATACCAAATTTTCAGATATAAATTTTATTGTCTTTTTTTTTTTTTTTTGACCAACCATATAAGTGGCCTTTTCCCTGCCATCGGAAGGCACGTAAAAAGAACATCTGCAAACCATTAGTGTTTTACAAGATGTATCACTATCATCATTCCTGTGAAATTTGTCTATAAACTTTGTAGATGAGATGACTAAACTCATAGTATTGTTTAATACTGCCTTCCATACATATTTGCTGCAACCAGAAATTTAAGAGGAATCTTACATCTTCCTCTATTAATACTGAAGATCCTTTTCGGGGACGTTTCCCAAAGGGTAAATCCATGTTTTTTCATTTATTTATTTATTTAATTTTATTTTATTTTTATTTATTTTTTTTTGCTTCGATTTTCGAAACATGGAATATAATGTGAGTTTTACATTATATTCCAGGTTTCAGTTGCGGGATCATCTATTTACAGAACCTGACCATTTCAGCTCCAGGAATCTATTTCCAAAATACAGATTATAGATTGCAGTTGGTTCTGTCATTGCTTCTTCTTGTCTCAGGAGTAACTTATCAGAACTGAAGAGGAACCATAGAATTTAAGTATATGTTCTCCTTTTCAAAGTTGCATCATTTATTCACCATATATTACAGTTGTTACACATCTTGTTCCCAACTATCACCATATATATATATATGTTTAGTAACATGGAATTTTGAAAATGGATCTTACCATCTTATTTTCGACTTGCAGCAATTAACAGTCTCAGGGCCATTTGTACCTGCATCCGTCACTATAAATAAATCATTTTTATATGATCTTTTTCTTTTTTTCCTTGCTTGAACCACTTGCGCTCTACTTGGTGGCATAGCATACAGCTATACAACCTGTATGTCTTGCGGGCCAGAGTTGTTTTTCCAGTTTGCAGCAGCTGGTTTCAACAACTGAGACGATGTAAAGGAGAGTATGCAACGCAAATGACCCAGGGAAAATCTAAGGCGCTCTTATGGTGTAAATTCTATGCCCCAAAAAAAATATTAACCCGGAAAACAAAACTGTGCCTCCCACTTATATATCTAAACTTATTTAAAACTAAAACTAAGATCTACAACTACATCTATGATCTAAGATCAGAAAAAAAAGACCTTAAATAGAATTCGGGAGCTAAGATTAAACTATTTCTAACAGTAAATCAACTGACCTGGGACTCTCGTAATTTCCACAAATGAATCTTCCAGAGAACTTCCTTCACGAATCCAAACCAATGACTCTAGTCCGAGTCTGCAACTATAACTGTGGCATACTTTGCACAGATGGTAATTTATCTTAAAAGATTTGAAAACGGTGGATAAAAAAATCGTATATATTTAAAATGATTTATTTAAATAAATTGATTGACTTAATTTTCTAAATGATTTAATCTGATTCTCAAAATGTTTCTGTAGTAGGAGTGGTCAATCCTATGCTTTGTAATTCTTTATCAAATAAAATTTCAATAATAATATTACTGTGAATCGTAAATCAAGGATTAAGATAATCTGATAAATTCTATTTTCTATTAAGGATCGTACAACAAATCTCCTAGTTACACATTTAATTCTGAGTGAAACAAGGGTGTAACATACAATGTAAATAATGTGAAAAGATGATGCAATAAGATTTATACCTTATCTTTATTTGATGGATCTGAATCTTCTTATTGCCAGTGAGTCACGAAATTCTATGTTTCTTATATTATGGTCAGCAGTGAAGATGAGAAAATGCCTCGATCAACTTCTGAACATTCAACAATGAAACTTCTGTATGATAATTAGTGGTTCTGGAACCGAAACTTGGAAAATAATATGTAGCGCATATTATATTCCATGCTTAGTTCCTCAACAAGTAAAATAAAATACAATGACGAATATAGTAATAATTATTTACCCTATGGTTAGTTCAGCCCTCTACAAGGATTTCTGATATGGGGCAGCTTCAGCCTCAACAAAGGATCAAATGAGGAGATGGGAATCCTTTTGCATTTGTAGTCAGCATTTCTATAATTAGGGTAGAAGGCAGAGTGAGTATTCACATGAACAAATTGATTTCAGAGTTTGATTAGTCAATAAAATGATTTATAAAAATGAAAAATAAATAAATACAATATTTCAGTAAATCAGTATATTCAATAAGTGTTAATATGTGATAGATATTGCTACTCACTAGTTATGGTGATATTAATGGCGTGCCTTCTACGAGGCGAGAGTATGCCACTTATTGTTTTGGCCAACAGAAAAAAAACAACAATATTTCAAAATATCTATATCTGCTTTGGAAGATATAAAATATAATAGTCATGGGAAAAGAACAAAGGTTAAATACCATTTAGAGAATCAAATGAAATAAACAAACACAATAATAAAATAAAAGTTTGTTTGTTTTTCATGGTCTGGTTGCCATAGGCCCTTACATCCCCCCCCCCTGCACTAAAACTATGCCCCCACTCAGTGTTGTTGTAACCTTTGTACGGGAGAGTGTTGAAGGCGAGTTAAGTGGAGAGAGGATGCAGGCTATTAACTGTGAAAAACTTAAAAGACTTAAGAAAGGAAAGAAAATTACTTGCAAAATCCCATAACTAAGATATTACCATTGTCTAACTCTGATCAATGCCAGAACAAAGAATAATGAACGAAATTGAAGACAAAGAATTATTAAATCATTGTAATTCTATAGTTCATTTCAGCAACTAAGTTAAAGTAATTTCACTGTTATTCGTTAAATCATTAAATTCATTTTGTATAAGGTCTATAAGTAAATCCTTAAACTATTTCACTATAAATCTATTTCTTATTTCTATAAAGAAAATCCATCACTTTCCATCTCAGTAAATTTTTTGTATTTAGGAGAATCCCTGAGGATATCTCCTAGTCAAAAGAAGGAGTCTTTCCTCCTCATCCAGGGTTCTTCTGAAGGAATTTAACAGAGAAACCTGTTAGATCGGCTGAAGACCTCTACATCCATATCCCTCCAGCATTGCACGCATCTAGGCTCGAGCAAACTCGTCTTGTTGTGGACTGGCGATGCCCGATGCCTGGGGAATAAGCGGCAATGAATGTGTAGAAGAATATCAGTTATCCTGCAGAGGATACTGATTTTCTGTCGAATATCCCTGCTGAGAGATCCCTTGAATCTGGGAAACTGGGTTCAAAGGCAGAACATAATTAGGAATAAGTTGAGTAAAGGGAGCTTCTTCCGACCATCTTTCAATATTGGATAGAGTCCGGGAAGTGGATGGCTGAGGTTCATCAGTAATTGCTCATTGGATAATTCTTTCGCGTTCCTCACTTCTGGTTCTGGCTGTAGGATGGCGACGTTTTCTAGAATGACGATCAGATACAGGGACATAAGTCAGCCATTCCCTCACAGTTGGAAAGAAACCTTTATATTTTCGTAAAAACTGCTCCAAGAACAGTTTATTAGCATGTAGCCCATCATCAGACAATAACGGTGATTCCAAAAACAACTTTTTTGCTAGATATTGATTGTTTGGGGTAATCTGATATTCATGGTTACTGTCCTGAGGAGTTCCATAATAATAATTAAAGACTTGATTTCCTCTGAAACAGACTTTGTCTTGCCAACGATAACGGGAGTAGGCTAAATCTTCAAATGTTTTGAAAGCAAAGATAGTGTGTTCTCACATTTTCTGTGGAGATATATTGGCGTCGTCTTTATGATAATCAGCAAAAACTGGTCCTCCAAGCTCGGTAATCCGTTTCTGGCTGAAGACGTATAAATCTTTGACGGGAGGTATTAATAAAAATACTTATGATCTGGGGTTCAGCCTCTTTGCTATCTCCATTATCGTATCCATAATGTCGGGCACACCCTCGTCTGTAAATTCTGAAGCTGGCTGGAACACTGTGGTCTGCTTATCTCCATTAAAAATGGTCGTTCGCTGCCAGGCTAGGGGGGGAGGGTCAAGGCCCATATCAGTACATAATCAACTTCATGGGTTATCAACATTCGGACCTGTGCTGGGCACTCAGTAATGATACATCCAGAATTGAAATCAACTTTTAACTGTAAATTGTACTTTTCTCTGAGAAAGTCTTTGTCTATGCAGGAGTTCCACCTCGCTTGCTCCTATTGCAAGTAAGAGTTTCATAATCAACAGCTGCTGCAAGGGAAAGATTAAGCATTTGTCAGTATTACATCAGCTGTGTTATGTTGTTTGGTAAGTTGCTATAAATTTGTTCCAACATAAAATAAAAAATAATAATTTTATATTTAGCAGTATTTTAAATTTATATAATTTAAATTAATTTAGTCTGAATTTAACAAATAAATATATTATTAATTTATACAATTTTAAATCATATAGCTATTCTATAATAATTGTGATATTATTAATATTTTAATTATTTCTAAATATTTTTAATTTGTAATTCATATAATGAGATTTTTTTTTTTTCAATAATCCTAATAATAATAAACAATAATAATAATAAACACATAAACACTTGGGCAATGTAATTGTTTTTACTAGGGATTGTTTAGTTTAAGAATGTACAAGTCGTAGGCAAACTAAATTAATAAATATTGATTTGCACGTAGCAAAACATCAACAAACATGAAAATCAGAAAACAGTAAAATAAGTAAAGGAAAATTTAAATAAAAATGTAACCAGAAACAAACTGGGTTCTGTACAAACCTATGGCCAACGACTTAGTTCTGATAGATATTGAGAGGCTTTGTATTTGGGAAAGCTACAGTAAAATTACTCTAGAGTTATGCGATGTTTTCATGCTAATGTAGGTGAAGGAAAAAAAAATGAGATGAATGAAATTTGGTTCCATGATAATCTTCTTAGTGTCTTTAGTTAGTTGAGACCTTGCTAGGTTCTGTATAGTTTCCTTTGATCAGCAGAGAACAGAAAAAAAATGAAAACGAACACTGAAATGAATTGAAAGATCAACAAGAAGAAAGAAACACCACAAATAAGCAGTAAACAAGAGAGAGAATTTTGAAGTTCATAACGAAGATTATAACTGTAAATCAATGAAGATCACTGCATGGGTTACTTAGAATTGAATTATAATAATCCATGGCGTCTCCTACTCAATAGATATTTTAAAGGAGTTGACATGATGTGAGGCAAATCTACCACAGGCCTCATACGCCGAGTAAGAGGACGACTAGGATGGTTATCAATTTCTTCATCCTCCAATCTAACCATCATGAAATCACTGTTATCCAAGTGAAAATTGGCCGGATCACCCAAAACCTCATCAACTATAGTGAAGGGGGGAGCTAGGACCTGCGACAGTGTGTATTGTTGGGGGTTGAATCCCAGTAACTGTGTTGATCCTGGAACAAGAAATGAAGGAGTTTGTGGGTCGAAACCAGAGAACTCAGTACGATTAGTGCTATGTGTAGTATGACTGAATTGTAAAGATGATAAAGATAGAGGACTTGATTGGTCAGTAATAAAAATGCTCAAAACAGTGGATTGTTCAAGGAGATTCAAACTGGGTTTCTCCTTGAAAGAATTGAGGAAGGATGCTCCTTCAAAATCAATGGTTCGAAAGCCCTTCATACTGGGATTTGTTATTGAAGGTTGAGAAACCGTCATGGAAAAAACAACAGCATGATAGGGGAAATTGGAGTCAAAACAGTAGAAACTTGGAATTGAGGTGGATAATCATGGGTGTAATAGTTATGATAATCCAATGACGGAGATTCTGTATAGGAAATGGTTTCACTGGCGGAAGTGATTTGCCCTCGAGTAGAATTAGTGATGTATTGGCAAAATACTCTTCTAAAGTTGGAGGTGGTAACTCAGTAACTTGGTGTTTCTCCAGTTACTGGTATTGGAAGTTTGACAAAAGTCACTTTGAGTGTTGAACGAATAGGTTGTAAAACTACTGCAGGAAGAACCGGGGTTCTTACCAATGGAGTCAGAGAATTCAAAATACATGTGTTCAGCTGCTTGCTCTATTTGTTCCAGTAAGTCAGGGAGTCTGGAAAAAGCTTCCATCGAAAAGAGATTCGTTGGGAGGCATCCATCAAAATCAGAATTGTCCTCCTGTTCTTCAATTGGCTCAAATATAATAGAACCCGAATCAGAAACAGTATCATCGCCAGCTACAGCGTCAGGAATCTTGATGTCTTCCATTTCTTCTTCATCTGTGAAAAATTTCTCCTAAACCTCAGGATTTCTGTCTAAATATCGGTGAAGATACGTCATTATATCTATCCACCCTCGTAAGTGAGAAAAGTTGACTTTTTAAAGTATTGGATGGATTATTAGAGCATCTAATTAGATAAGTAACTCGTTTCACATCTACCTCTTCCACTGTATAAGGACCTTCCCATTTGCTCTTGAACTTCTGAAGAGTGCTATGTCCAGTGTGGATAGCTTTCTTGTCAATCCTTTATCCAACTCTATGGTCTGAAATTTGCACTACCTTTCCAATATTGGGGAAAGCTGTGAGTCAGAGAGTGCTCTTTTTGCAAGAGAAAGTCAGATGGGGACATACCGAAAGCATTATGGGAAGTGTTGTTGTAGATGAGAACAGAGAAGGACAGTTTTTCATCCCAGCTAGTCGGCTTTTCCAGAACCAAGCATTTAAGTTTCTGAATTAAACTGCGGTTGAACTGTTCACAAACTCCATTACTGGTGGGATGGAGTGGCGAGGTTCTAACATGCTTGACATAATGTTCGCGGAGAGTGTTCTGGAAAGTTTGAGATGTAAATTCGGTACCATTGTCTGTCAGAATTCGATTTGGGTACTTTTGGAAGAAAGGGGAGAATTTGATTCTTTAACTTTTGTGAAACCGAAAAGCTAGATTTATCAGAAAGGGGGACTATGGACACCCACTTAGAAAAGTGGTCAATGAGTACCATGCAGTACTTGTTGTTAGGACCAGTTTTTGGGAATTGCAACAAGTCTGTGGCACAAAGGTCGAATGGATATTCAGCTAAAATTTTCAATATAGGGGGAGTCATAAGAGAAGAGAATGTTTTCTGCTTCTGGAAAACGGGGCAACATCGCACAATATCAGAGACCACTTGGTTAACCCGCGGATGCCAGAAGTACTTGTAAATCAGTTGCAGGAGTTTATTTCACCCAATGTGGGCACAAGAGAAATGAAGGCCTAAAACTAAGTGAACAAGGAAATCAAGAGAGATGACATAGAGCATTTCTCCTAACTTCGACTTGCAATAAAGATAAAGCACCCCATTCTCAAGTAAAAATTGAGAACAATATGGTTTGAATACCTTATTAACCCTGAGCCAACCCTTATTATTATCCCTATTATTCTGTAATTCTTTAATTATCATTTTCAAATCTTTATAAGTACCTTGATCATTCAAGATATCAAGATCATTTATATTAGGATCTGAAAATGTTCTAACATTCCCTATAACTTTCACTGTGCACACTTGAGGATGTGGTTGCATTTCTCTAGGGCTGATACTGGTAGCAACGACTATTAATCGGTTATCCTCCCTATGAACTAGCTCTTTATGAGCCCTGACAGGAATGAGTTCATTGTCTCTCAACGAACATGTTCCTAAAATCAATGCATACTCCATATATTCCTCTGGAACTACAAAAAATGGTGTTTGAGTTGTAAGACCCCCTGAAACCTTAATCTTAAGTCTGCATAGTATTGAATGGGGATCCTCTCACTTCTGCCAAAACCACAAACCGCTCTAACCCCCACTTTTGCTGAAGGCAAAAGCTCTACCTTCCCATTTATACCTGAATTGACTGCTGACTGAACTAATCAGACTTACCCCTGCACACTATGATCAAGCATTTATAGACAAGTGAACCATAATCTTCTAAAATAACACAGATAATCAGTGGATCGATATTAGCAACAATCATATCGTCAGTGATAACTTCTGCAGTTGCAATATCAGCATTACACCCGTCACATGGGTCCAAATATTTATGAGGTGGACATGGAGTGTCACATGAATTTGTCTGCGATTGGTGTGTTATGTCCGCTTTAGGGGACTTAGTCTCATTATAATTCCTATCTATTCTACCCAGAGGCCTGTGTAAATTGAGACATGGTAGTCACCTTCATGTAAGTCGGGATTCTTTGACTCTTTGATGCTATTATTATAATAATGTGGTGCTATACGTTTTTATTTTGTTATCTCAATTATAAAACCTTCATTGTGTGTTGTGTTTTTACCTAAAAGGCACACAATGTCTTGTAAGTATATTTGGATTTGTATTTGTTTCAATTAAGTGTGTGATCTCTAATGGTAACCTATCGCAATCTAAGCTCACTTAACCATTAGTCAACGTTTACGTGACTAATCAATAAATCTACAATACCCTCTAGGATTTATATATGTAGCACTCTTCCATAAGTTAATTATAGGATGCCTCTACGATGTATGGATGTTGTGATCTCTAAATCCTATATTACGTATCTGAAAGTTCGTTCCTCTTTTTCTTGCTGCTTTAGTTTCGTATTTTGTTACAATTTTATTTCCCCTTATGTGATCGTTTTCTATCTTGCTCTGACCGATGTGTCGTTCCTTTTATTTCTTTTCATTCCGAACTTTTTATTTGGACTGGTATTGGTTACTGTAATTACTCGGTGCTATTTGGCGACCTAATCTCGTTATTAAGAGCTGAACTTAGGAATTCGTAATCTGGCCTGTTTGTTTGTGTGCCGTTATGGAGATTGGTTATATCTTTTGTCATTGTGTTCCTATTTTTGTATCGTGTTTCGTTATTCTGAGTGAGAGTATATTATTTTCAGAGATTCTTCGCAATCCACCTATGTTAAAAGCGAGTGTGACCAGAGACGGAAATTATCCGCGTATCGATTCACATTGTCGTCTCTTAAAGTCATCCTTGAGTTGATTTGATAATGATATTCTGTGCAAGACCTGTTGTTGTTGACCCAATATCTTTGCTTATTTTAATCAGTTTTATGTCTTTCGAATGTATTTAGATTCAGACTTAGGTACGCCTACATCTTTATTTTTTCACTCCAGGGGATTCGCATCTGTTGTTCATTCTACTCTTGCTGGATGATCTAATATGGTCTTAGTAACTTTCAGTTTTCTCGAGCTGAGTCCCAAGAGAAGTTACGACTTACGATGGATATATGCAGTTCTGCTAATTACCGCTTATTGCTTTTCTCTCTATTATTGGTCCTAGACGTTGATACATCTTATATTTTTGTGTGCTTACTCACCTTGATCTTGCCTGACGCGTCTCCAGAAGTATACAGACATATTCTTGACCCACATTTCGATTCCGCCCGGGCCATGCTACAGTAAGGCATTTACCTCTCATCCCTAATTGCAATATACTGACCATTGAAACGCTAGCTTGATATCTTCTTATGTCTCTTTATTTTTCCATACTACTTTGTGTTTGCTTCTTGGTGATCGTGAATCAATATGTCACTATTTATAAGTAAGGGTTTCTTTAACAGTTGAGTTGATAAGTTCTCTATCATCTTTATTTAATTAAGTTATAATACCTTACTGTAAGGAATGAGCCTTTCAAGTGCCGCTGCCTAAAAAACGCAAGACCATACTGATGTGGAGCATTTGGGTGAGTTTATATGGTTACAATTTAAAGTCTCTATTATAAAATCTTGTTGATAATGATTGTAACAGACAAGTTTGTGATTAATGTCTCCTATTAATTTAAGATTTAAACTAACTTGGATAATGCTACTTATTGCTTTTCACCTTTCTAACTGAATAAACTCAAATTTTGCAATATTTCCTGTATTAAGTTAAATCATAAGCAAGACAGTTATTTGTTAATCTATGACAATTGAAATGCGATCTGAATTGTCCGCTATGATAAGGTGAGTGAACATTAATAATTGCGTTGCTACTATTATTCGAACCAGAAGCTGAATAGAGATCAATATCATGATAAGGTCTTCTTGACCATAGATGAACAATGTATAATGGTGCCTTCCCCTCCCCCTGTCAGGAGCTGGCTTTGGTGTACAAATATAATGAGTGCCATTCCTGGGTGGATTTGGTAAAGGGACTAAGTCTTTTACGCCGTTTGCCAGCATAGAGGTTGTATTGTGTTAGTCTATTGAGGGGATGTTGTTAGCCCAGCTGGTTTAATATGTTATTATTTTAGTAGTATTGTATTTAGAGATTATTCTGTGATGTTTATTTAGAATATGTGATTTCTCTATTAAGTATTAATTATATAAATATGAAAGTTTCTTCTAGAATTATTTTACAATATCTTTGGTTTTCCTCATACTAAAATTAGAAGAATTTTATGATATTAATAATATGAATTGATCTAATTTGAAGTCGTATTTTATTCTAGAGTTGGTATATGTAGAGATGGAATGAAAGTGAAAAGTATTATTAATGAATAAATATTATATATGTACTTTTACTTTCATGGTTTTTTTTTTATTGTTTTTTTTTATTTTTATTATTATTATTGTGTTAATTATCTGTGGTATATTAATTAGTAATTATATATGTAATTTTATTTGAGTTATTATTTGGAATTACTACCATCTGTAGTTATTAGTTTGTGTGTGGTGTTTATTGGGAATCAACCAGCTTGAAGTGACAGAAGAATATAAGATGTGATTGGTGTGCTCAGTTATGATAGAATATTGCTTACTGGTATGTGTATGATATGTTACCAATGTGGAGTGTGCGAGAGTGAGAAGAGAGATTGTTCATAAGAGGTAATGGTGTGCCACGGGATGTTCTGCTGGAATCAAGAGCTGTTGTAGTGTGCCTCATCCTGGGTCTTAAGTATGGGACCTATCGCGCCCTGAACACTGGACCGAACGAAATGCGATATGTAAGTGAGGGTTCCCCGCTCCGCTCACGGGTCCCGTGAAGTTCTAGGGCGGATTTTCTGACACGACGATTTTCACCTAATAGGTAGTAGAACTGGTCCATGGGTTAGTCTAAGGGCTGCTGGCCATTTTTCGATTCTTGAACTCCGAGTGTTTACTATCTCATGTTTCCTGTGCATGCAATATGCACCGTTACCGCCCCAATCGTTGGGGGAGATATATATGTGGACGTATATGTGATTATGTATAGTGAGTGAGTTGTATGAGTATACCTCTTTATATATTATACTCACCTAATTGCCTATATTCCTTATAACGTGATACGTGACTATCACGGGTGATTGTTTTCAAGTACCCCCGTAGTATATATGATATGAGTGTTATTAAGACCGGGTATATATATACTGCTCGATCACTGAGTCCGGTAGCTCACGGTCCCGCACCTGAGCGCTGGAGTATAAATTAGTAATACTATATATATATACAGTCACCGTATATATAGATATCCCGTTATACTACCTTATATTATATTAATTGTTCGTTGAGCGAGTTGGAGCCTGGTCGGGCCGGAAAGTTACCAGTGTCCTCTCGATTTTATATGAATCGCGTGAATGCAGACTAAGCCGATCCAGAAAGAATAGGACCCCTAAGCAGCCAGAAAGAATAAAGTGAGAATATAAGTGTAATCGACGTGTGTGAGCGGATTGGCTTGAGAGAACGCCTGCCCAGCGCTCCATTGTCGCACATCTGCTTTTCTGCAAAAATGAAAAAAAGAAGTGTGAAAGATCAAATCTTTCCTTGATTACTCTTCTATACTCACTAAGGAGTCACTTACTATCTACGAAATGAAAAAACACAGAACAATTTTGCATACTAAAATATATATAAATTAACAGAAATATATTATCATCATTACAGTGAGTATTTGTTAGAGTTTCCCTTCCGGTAATATAATGTGAATAAAAAGAATATATTATATTCCATAATAAAGAAATATTTAATCACCACTTCCTTTTTCTTTTTATATAAAAATCCCATCTCGAGTCGCGTACCTCTCCTTCGACAACGCCACGCTAAACTAACACTTAAAACCCATCATAACATCTATTAACTTTGGCCAAAATCTCCCTTTTTCTTTTCACTCTTTTATTAACTACACAAGTACTACGTCTAATTACCAATAATCCAAACTCAACAAACTACCACAAGTACACTAAATACATAGACTGTTCTCTACGCAAGTTAAACACAGCTCATATAAACAAATATATTTAACCATATGCCTCCTACCAATACCCAGAGTTCTGGTACAGAGTTTGGGGAAAGTCACAAATAGGAATAGTTTTCGTAAATTTCATAAAAAAACAAAGATTTTCTATTTCGTGATAATTTTTCACAATTCTATGAAGGAAAAAATATGTATGTTATGTGTTATTCGCTATACCTTTGAAATATATGACTCAACATACAAATAATTATACCCAGCCCTCAAACCTTTTTTAAGCTCTTGTTCGAGAATGATCGAATACTTCGATTAATATATCACTATATGACTCAAATGTAGATATGAATGTTTGATAATCTTATCCACCTATGAGAAATTCTTGTCCCTGAGTTTGCACTAAATTATATATATCTTTAAAGATAAATTATGTAAATGACTAGTTATTAGAAATGCATTTTAATTCATTCGAGAAATCCTTATACGAAGCTATGCAATATCCATGTAATTAACGTTAAAGATATATTTTAGTTTTCATGATTTAAATAATATATATAATTAATAATCATACATATTTTAGGAGTATAAATTAATTTGGTAAATTAATTTAGTGATTAAGAAAATGTTAACGTATACAGTGATTATAAATTAATGTTATATAAATATGGTATAATTAATATGTTATAACTAAATTGTTTATTATTTGGTCATATCCTTGACCTTCCAGTTGAATACAATGCGTTCACGCCCAGATGGATTAGAACTCACATAAGTTTAATGACTTGATATACTATTTTATAATATATGTATATGTGCCTCCTATACTTAGGCCAATCCCTCCTCCTAGGATATTTTATTTGTGATCTATTAGAACTCGTGAGCTAACGATTAAGTAACACTAATATAGATAATGTGCACCAACTCAGAATGTATCTTGATCCATGATAATTAGTTAAATACTACGATAATCTTGTTTTCAAACTCTATAATTATTAAAAACTTTCATACATGGTCATTTCCAATTTTCAGCAATATAATTTCCAGTTTTTTAGCTTGTGACAGACCTTTGTGTTTATAGTGTGTATCATGCACTCCTACACATTTAAGTATAATTCCAAAAATGATTTATTTCAGTCTATAAGATTTACATTTTCCTCAATAGAATTTTTTTTATTATTTATTTTTTTTTTCATGCAACTATAAAACCTTGGTGTTATTCTTCAATATTTAGTCAAAATATTTAATTTTTTTTATATTTAGATTTTATCTTTTTTATACTGGTAATTAATATAAATTTTTTATATATTTTCCTCACTATGAAACTAGATTATTCTTTTGTTATTAGCAGTATTAATATTTTTAATTGCCACAGTGACAAATTTATTATTACTATGTCCATTGGGTTTGCATCAACCCTGTAGCGTGGGATCCTTCAACCAAATTAATGAGAGGGTACTGAGGAAATAGGTACTGAGATGTATAAGATTTTATTTAATGACCAAACTCAGATTATAAGATGATTATTTGGCTTTGCAAAATTTAAACAAAAGAGCATCAATTTTGTGTTTAATCTCAAAAATACTTACATGTGATATCAAGAAATGATATATAGAGCAACTCTAAGGAAAGTTAAGAATTGTGCTATTGGTAGTATTCTAGAGTAAGTAGTAGTGTAAAGTAGTTATAGCATAAGAGAATATAAATAGGCCCGTTACTTAGCTGCTGTAGTTATAGGTAATATTTGAGTATGTGACCCCTGAGAGGGCTGTGTGATCAGGAATGCTGCATCGTGGACACGAATTTACATTCCAACGTCCTAAAACTCAAATAACCATAACATCCTTTAATATTCCACCACTTCGACTTGTAAGATGACTACACCTATTCTGGAAGGGAAAAATTGTGAAATATGTATGAATAAATGTAGAAGGTAACCCTATTTTACGCAATATTAAAATACAAAAATCTCTCCAGAGTTTTCAACGATATAGTTGAACTTTTTTTTTTTTTTTTTTTTATTTATAAATCACTTATACCATATTTTTTTTTGTCGTATTTTTATCCAATTCTTCTTCACATTTTTCTTGTTTTTTTATTTCATCATTTAACTCCTAGGGCCCAGTATAATATTTAACTTTATGAGAGTTTTCTTGAGAATAATGTCCAGTCTCACAGGAGAGATTCCGTATGCACAGGTGCGAAAGATATCCCCGACCCTATATGTACTGTGGAGGGGAGTATTGAAATGTGAAGATGTTTTTTTTGAATTAAGCCCGAGAAGAAATTGCAAGAGCTAAGAACTAGTGAGATTCAAGGAAGGAAGCGAAATGGAGTTTTATTATGTGAATGTGTAGGCACTTTTGTTATTTTTTATTTTTTTTTTTTTTTTAATACAGCCGCGACTTATCAGGAATCTGCGGTTCAATTTTAACTTTTTGGTGGTAGTGAAGAGAAAAGATATAAGACACTTGAGCATTAGAGTGCGTTGAGCATCTTCTCATAGCTTTCTAAGCCTTTTTTTACCTTTTTTTTTTATATTATATAATGTTAAAGCTATAGTTACATGCTTTTCTTTTACATTAGAGCCTTACATGCAAAATTTACAGCTATAGCAGCAAAGTCTTGCAGGTGCTAAGAGCTAATAAACTGATTATTCTATGTTAAATATCTAATTGTCAATCTCAATAACTAAGTTTTACATGTCGCTGATATAAAATTGCGTAGAGAATATAATATTTTTGTCTCATAACAATTAACAGGGTCTGAAGGTGAATATTTTTTATTAGTTTACATCAATTTTCAATCTCTTTCGTGAAAGCATATTAGAAAACATATTGTGTCCTTTCAGTGAATAGCACCATCCCATTTTCTCTCTTTCTTGTTAATTCAGCCTTTTGTAAAATATATCTAGGAAGATTCTTGTCTTTTATGATATCAATAATTAAAAATTTTTAAACACCTTTAGGAATTATTATCTTTTTTGACGTCTTTCTTTAAATTTATTTTCTCTCGTGTGACTCACTCTCTCAAACCAATACTCCTAAGAACTTATTCAACTTTTAATTCTAAAGCTCTTGAGAGCTACAGCGTAATTTACTATAACTAAGAAAAAGAATTACCAATTCATATTGATGTATTATTTTTTATGACATATTAGTTGCCTCGATTTGGCTTTATTAGTGAGAAATCCTGTATATATATGGCATATACTGTATTTTTTATACAGTATTGTTTATATAAATTGCAATTTCCATAAATTTAAGAGAGGGGTTTCTAGTTGTCCCTATTTATATTCTCATATTCTGTAATAATTCAATATTATACATAATATCAGTTTATTAAGTAGTCAGAGATATATGTGAGTATGTCGTTTTTATTTTTGTTTTTTAGCTGTTTATATATTTATATTATGTTATGATATTTATTTAATTTACGAATTAAACTATTATATATATTATATTAAATATATCATTTCATCATCATCATCATTCATCATCATCCATCTTCTTTCCCAAGGACTGGGGGTAAAGGTGCCTGACATGCACCGGAAAACAGAAAAGCCGTACGAAAGCATATGACGCAAGTTGAAAATTAAGCCCAGCCTTGCCACCCGTTCCAGGCGTCTTTAAATATATTCTTTATTAGTGAGAACTTTGTCTCGCAGTCAGATAAATTCATCCCCAGAGTTTTCACGGGAACCGCATAGATCCTCACTACGGCATCTCGTCAAGTGTAATAAAGTTCTAATTATCACTTTGCCGAGGTGGTGCCACAACCTAATACCTCCTCTCATCACAAAACACCCGTCCATTACAAATAACCTATTATATGTACTTTCTTCTCTCCTCTTCCTAAAAATCTTTCTATTCTTCATCTCTCTATTTATTCTTTACTGATTCAATTATCCACATTTTACTTTATGCCCCTAGTATCTCAGTTTAATCAATTCCCAGCATACTCTCCACTTGTTAATATTAATTACATTCCGTCTATTAGGCAATCTACTCGAACTATATATATTAATCTCCTTTCTCCACTATAATGTGACCAATACCATATTGAATACTTCACTTATCCATTATATTCTCTCTTTCATTTTATCCCTTTAATGCGGCCATCACATAACTCTCTCTAATACGTTCTTCCCTCATTTATAATTCTTTACTCCACAGCTAAACGGATCTCTCTCTTACTTATAATTTCATCTTGAACACCCGATTCTGATGGACTCTCTTTGATAGATCTTTCCGTTTATCGTCCTTTATCCCCCGACGCATATCCTTTTGTATATGAGCCGGGGTATGACCTTATTGCCAGAGCGCGATGAGGTCTCACTTTCTTAGTACATAACACATTATAACAAACATTACCTAACATGTAAACCCCTCAGCTACGTGCAAGATACTTATGTCCCTTTTACATCTAAACCAACTATTTATTGCAACCATGCCACTTTAGCCTGCGTATTCACCATATCTTTTGCCGTACTATCACTCTGCATCACTTTTACTTTTCATCCAACATATATCCCTAAATTAAAACCTCAGACACTTTCCAAGCTGTCTCTAAACCATTATAAACATATATCTATCATCACTACATATCTGATGCACTAATATGTTCCTTCTACTCACAACCCATTAACGCATTTACTCTATTATAATATAATATCTATTTTTCTCTACTTGTTTTAATATTTAATACTTCCTGCCTATACATCTATCTACACGAATCCTATACTCAAACTCTTTTCATATTTTCCACACAAAACACAAATCATCTGCTCTAAATATATGATATATATATATAAATATTATATATTATATATAATATTATTATAATATATTATATTAATATATTATTTTATTAATTATATAATAATTAAATATATAATATATATAAATTATATATATTATTATATATAATATATATATATTATATATATCTATTATATAAATATATATAATATATAATTTATATTTATTTATATTAATATATATTATTAATTATTATTAATTTATATATGTATATATGATTATATAATATATTAATATATTATATAATATATATATTACATATATACTATATATTATTTAATTAATATATTATATTATAGTGTAATGGTAAATTTTTATAATAATTGGAGTAATCTCAAAGGATTGATATTTAATTTATGTTTAAGATGACAATTATTGTGGATGACTCAAACTTGATTATCTCACTAATTTATATGGTAGATTATAGCCCTATCATATCAATATAAATAAAGTGAAACTAATCAATGCGTAACCACAACGAAATACGAATGAATTAACACACCAGAGTAGAAGAGTAAATAAATCCTCTCGTTGACATCTCTTTTATTTACATTTAAACTTGACTATATATAGACACTATCTCGAGGCTCCCAAGCAGTAGAGGTCACCTCATCCACTCATACTCATCACGCCTAACTCGTCGTACAGTATTTCGCACTGTCCCATATACCCTGTATGAATATAATGTGATTGAAGGATGGAACAAGATGATCGTGAAAAAATGATAACAGAATATCTTTAAGATAAAGTATACTACTGACAATCTCAGCTTCTACCTCTCTCTATTACATATCTTCTCAGGGAGCTGTAGAGGTCAATGAAAAATGATATAAGAATTATCATTGAATAAACAAGTTAGTATACCAAATATGGAATACATAATTTAGTAATGGTTTACCCTGGTGCGAATGACGATATAAGGTGTCTACCGAGCCCTTCGTAGCGAGGATACAACAATTGTTAGCATGGAGAGAGGTACTATTTCCATTACCTTACTTCGCTCTAGAGTGAATTTGAGACCTCGGAGAAATTGCACCCCCGCGCCCAACTCACCAAATACAAACAAAACACGACACGAGAGAGAGATAGCCGGACATGAAATACCCCTGGAGGAAGCGTTGTGAGCTTTCTCTTCTCTTCCCACGTTTGTTAAGTTCCACCCGGAGCCGGTAGAGTGAGCGTCCGTGATCCTGCACTCTAAATTACAAGCTACATATAAAAGGAACAAAAAAAAAAATTCTTTTACATTCATGAAACACTTATCGCAGGGTTGCACCCTCGTTTTTTAACGGCGCACGTAAACTAATGAAAAAATAGTATTACTATTTAGTCTCCTCGCACTATTATTTTAGTGAGTATCTATATTATTTATTAATAACGGTAATACTATATATACAGGCTATCATGGCTTCTAATCTATTACATATATATTTTAACCTTATATTTTTTATTTAATATTTTTTTATTTATTAGGTTCCTTTATTTCGCTCTACTCTATTTTTCCACCCTGTATTCCTTTTCGCTGTTGTGTTGTAAATTATGAGTTTGTAGTAGTTTTTTATTTGATTATTTTATTTTACTTTCTTTTTCTCTTCTATAGTTTTATTTTATCTGCTGTTTCGAGAATACAAACGATTTACGTCCATCATATACTAATTTTTTTTTTCCCCACAAAAATCATTTCAATTAAGTATGTCACATGGTTTCAAGTGACAAATCTCGAGTTCGAGAAAAGGAAGCTTTTCTCTTGTCCTGTTTTTCCGTCTTCTAGAATGCACTCTCACAAAACACATTGCCACGGCTGCGTTACATTTCTATTATTATCTCTATCAGTGTCACACTAATAAATTGATTTAGTGTTTGCCCTATTAATAAGTGAACAGCGACACCACCAATTTATGTTAATATACTTAAATCTAAAAATGTCTAAATAAAACATGCAATCTGCATGTTATTAATTATCTTTCTTCCTCAAACCTGCATTTTGCACTGATAATTCTCTTTGGTTAATATGTCAAGTTTGTTTATCATATTTTAATTGTGTATTTAAAATCAATTTGTAGTAATTATACTCTACGTGAAAATGAGTTATCTATTTCGTCCTCTATAAGTCTTTTTTATATGTTTGTGTAAAAAAATATATATACTAAGTACTTTTTTCTAAATATCGTTTTGTCTTCTCCTTCTATTGACTTTATTCTTTGCTTAGTAATAATATATATATCTTATTTCATTTTTTATCTCTTTTGGTTGCCACGAATACATCTAATTTAAAACTTCAAGATTTTGTTCTGTTAATATATATTAATTTCAATTAATCAACCACAGTTACAATTAGACTATTTCCATACCGTATAGTGTCATAAGAGTATTTGCCGCGATTAACCAGTATTGATATTGATTTAACTACTTCAATATTAAGAAATGTAAAACAGATAGAAAAATAAAAATAACAGTATTTCGATTATCAAAACTTTTGGTAAATTATTATATATTTATTTTATTAGAGTAATTATAATTACCAATAGTAATAAATGGTTAATTTCTTAGCTACTAAATTATGAGTATTAAAAACGTAATATTTTATTTATAAACAAAATTGTCTAACTCAGCCTCGCAAAAGGATAGTACTAAAAATCAATTTAGCTCCTTATCATGCTTAACAAATCAAAGAAATTATACAACTGTTCCTTAGACTTCCAATATGGTATTATAAAATATGTATTTAATGCTATGGTGGAAACACTATCTTGTATTGTTCTTCATAATTTAAAAAATAGAATTATAGAAACCTAAAAAAAAACTCACCCCTAGTAAGCTAGAGGAATTTACAAAATTATAAAGGGACGACACTTCATCCAACAATCTTGAGAGGCAAAGGAGAGCCTTAAAAGAACCAAAGAAATTAAATTGTAAAAGTACCTATTAAATTTTGCTAACTATCTCGCATTTCTAAATTTGTAATATTTCATCAATCATCATCAATTCCTCACGACAATTTACTTACTAGAACTTTGCTTTAATCTCTTTTGATAGCATGAACAAATATAATAATCTGAAACTAAAGAAAAAAACAATAAAGTAAAAGAAAAAAAAAAAAAAAAAAAAAAAAAGAAAAGGACCATGCTCTAAATATATTGTAAGCATTAAACATTCCTTCTCCTACCCTCATAATGATAGCGTAGTGAATGATAAATGAATATAATTATGAACCATAACCTCATAATAGAATAAAGAACGAGAATGTACTCTCATCTTCAAAATATTTAAACTCTGTAAGTCCTGCTAATATTGTCTCCAAACCATTCTTACATCTCCATACTCCTCCATCAATATTTCAAATCATTTTTAAAGTTTAAAATTATTTCCCTTTAAAATATACCCATGAAATGATCAAATACAAGTATCCTTTGTCACTAAATTACTAATTGATAACCTTATATATACATTCTCAGTAGACAAGGGGATACTATATAAGGTGATATCTTTAGAGAGACGCTAAGGACTCAACACGCGGAAGGACTTCCAGCTGTTCTTTTCTAGGTCCAAGTTGATTATGATTTTATATTGCAAAGAACTGAGGCAACATCAGCGTTTCCATTACAACTGTTCTAGGGAGGCGTAATCTTTCAGGAGATGTTGAAAAAGCTGGGGTTTGAGATGAAGATGTAGACGGAACTGAAATAGGAGAAAAGGAGATACATAAGAAGAGGAAGGAGTTTTTACTGAAGATGGAAGAGGATTCCTGAAAACTAGAAGGGTTTGAATATGGAGGAAGAGGGAACTAAAAGAAGGAAAAGATAATCTAGAGTAGACAGTGGGTGGCTCTAAGCCGGAATGTGTCGCTTAGAATGCTGAGAGAGAGAGTGAATTAAGACCTGGATACTATCGATTGCGGTCGAAGATACCGGTGTGTAGAACGGAATAGAATTGCTCCCTCTACTATTCCCGTAGCCCTATAGGCGGTTAAGGAAGAAAACAAGTGCGCGTGACCTAATGTGGAGTATTCCAAAATTGATCACTCTGCGTGTAGACGCATTAATCCCAAACAAGCTGAATACTTAATTTCTTTTGTGGGGTGAATACCGTCAATCAAGAAACCTTTTGGCCCCAAGGAATAGAAATTACTTTTTGGATCCGCTAAGGACTTTAATTTCTGATGCATCTTTGATCCCATGAACCAAACTGCTCGAGACAAGGAAAGGGTATGTTTTCCCAGCCACTTAAACTCCTCAGTATGTAATTTATTAAGTTCTTCATATACTTTAATGGTATTTGCATTTAATTGCTTGGCTGTGGTACCTGATAATTTATTATACCAGAGACGAACTTCAGGTGGTGCAAATGCTATACATCTATGATAATTGTAATAATCTAAATCAGGAATGGTAGGAATAACAAAATATACTTTAGCTTCTGGACACTTCTTCCTTACTTCTCTTATTATATTACGAATATGCGGGACCGCATCCTCTGCCCTAAAATCTAAGTTCGGAAGCGATACAGCATATTCTTCTTTACCTTCATGATCATTCACTGGTCTCCATACCAGGCGTTCATACGCCATCCTAAATAAGGAAAAAACAAATACATGGGTGGTCTCTGATTGAATGGCACCCGCCACACAACTCGCTACATCTTCAAACCTAGGTAATAAAATCCTAAACTATAGATTAATTCTGGGGATTATGTGGATTCTGTTCCATAGTTGGATTCCAGAAGAATCCAGGAGGCCTATCATAAAATCTGAGAAAGGAAATATTATATATCGTTAATTCATTAACTCTTCAACTCTTCTAATTTAATATACCTAATTATTGTATCTAATCTAATCATCTAATCACCACCATAAGTCAATAACAAGATGCTAGGTAAAAACTCAGTTTGATATAATAACACTCTTAATAAATAATATTCTAATATTCTAACTATAAAAAGGATAAGGACAATAATATATAAAAAAAATTATTTATTTCAGTTATAATACATTCATCACAATTCAGTCGTCGTTACTGTATGACGCTTCCTCTCTAAAATTCTCGGTTGCGTCCAAGGTACTTCTATTATATTCTCTTGTGATGAACGTTGACGGGTTCTTGAAGCTATTGTATCCTGTATACTTTCAGTAGCTGTTGTAAGAGTAGTAAGAATTCTGCTATCTTCCATCTGTCCCTGATCTGCCCATTGGACCGATTTCTTCTTTTTTACAAGTGTTTCATTTAAAAGTGGGGAAGCCATAACATCTTCATTCTCTTTCACCGGAGATTTATCAAAGTTCAGTCGTGTTAAAAGATCCTCACAAGAGAGGCGTCTTGCTTTTCTATTAACTATTGGTGGTTGTTCTACATTATCTGTAATGTGTAAAGGAGTGTATGAGATTAAAGTAGGAAGATTAGGAGAAAGAGGTGAAGTATAGGAAAAATAAGGACTCAATATCGGTGAAATATTAGAAAAAGGAGGCGTAATTAA